>SJYA01000288.1:36408-146141 GCA_006410615.1 Neotragus moschatus | reverse complement strand
CTGGGATTTCTTTGGAAGGAATGATGCTAAAGCTGAAACTCCAGTACTTTGGCCACCTCATGCTAAGAGTTGACTCATTGGAAAAGACTGTGATGCTGGGAGGGATCGGGGGCAGGAGGAGAAGGGGACGACAGGGGGTGAGATGGCTGGATGGCATCACTGACTCGATGGCCGTGAGTCTGAGTGAACTCCAGGAGATGGTGATGGACAGGGAGGCCTGGCCTGCTGCGATTCATGGGGTCGCAAAGAGTCGGACATGACAGTGATTGAACTGAACTGAACTGAGCTTTGTATTCAGCTTCTAACCTTTTTGTTGTTTAGTTGCTAAGCTGTGGCTTACTCTTTTATGATCTCATGGAATGTAGTCTATCAGGCTTCTTTGTCCATGGGGTTACCAGGCAAGAATTCTGGAGAGGGTTATCATTTCCTTCTCCAGGAGATCTTCCCAACCCAGGAATCAAATGTGTGTTTTCTGCATTGGCAGGAAGATTCTTTACCACGAAGCCATCTGGGAAGCCTACTTCTAGCCTATAGAAATGTATAACAATATATTTTTATTGTTTAAGTTTCTGAAGCTGACTCTGTTTTGTTACAGTGGCAAAAGGAAACAGGTACTCTGCACTACAGACCAGATGGCTTCTTATCCCATGTTTCAATCTAAGTGTCTGTATCTATCACCTGTCTTTGCCATGGTTTTTAAACCCCATAGCATGGTCATTACAAATCTTTCAATACCTTAGAAATTTTTTGCAGCAAAGGCTGGAGGAAAGGAGGGAACAGGCAAGTGGGTCTCCTGGTACTCAATACATTTCAAATGCAATAGTTCTCTATTTACAGGTGTTTTGAATAATGAATCATTCTGCCCATGAAAATTTAAAACCACTATCTTATTGCATTTTCATTTGTTCATAATATTAAATGAGTAAAAATACAGAAAGTGAAGGTTCTGGTTCTAAAGATGAGAAATACAGATCTCCTAACCTTGATACACTTGAGGTAAAACTTGGAACTCATTAAGAAAGTTGAAAATAGAGACTATTCTGACTCAAATGGATGCTCATTAAAGCTAAGTCTGTCAACTGTGTGTTCAGTTGTGAAGGGAAAGATCAAAGTAGGAACTGTATGAAATGCTTGAAATATATCAGCAAGATCACATCTAAAATGTGATATGCACTTAGAAATTTTATAGTATTTTAAGCTCTTGGGAAGAGCATCCCCTTCTTTAAAACATACAAGCCATATGACTCTAAAAGTTTTTAAGTCAAACATATTTTTAGCATAAAATGTATGAGAAATATCCAAGAAAGAATGATTCAATAGGAAGAGAGATTGCCTGGAGAGGAGTAAAATGAGAGAGAAAAGCAAACAGTGGTACCATGGCTAAGGCTCAGGGGAGACAATGTGCTCTGGGCCACAGATAATCATCTAGTCTTTGAATGGAGATTGTCTCTAGGGGGAGAAATAAATCAAGTCCTTATGACTCAATGGTACTATTAGTTTCTACTTCAAAAAAAATCTCTCTGGGAATAATCAGTCTTCATATGTAAGTCTGCCTTCAGGGATTGAAAATGCTGCTCTGTACCTGGTAAACTCAGTAGCCATGTTTCTCATTATTAATAGATAAGTTCTGTGTCTCTCTCTAGAAAGGAAGAGAAAAAAGGAAAGAATAGGTGAGTTTTGGTATAGACAAATACATACATATATAGATGGATATAGATATGTAGGGGCTTCCCTGGTGGCTTAGGGGTAAAGAACCTGCCTGCTAATGAGGAGATGCAGGTTTTTTCCCTGGGTTGGGAAAATCCTCTGGAGAAAGAAATGGCAACCCACTTTAATATTCTAGCTTGGGAAGTCTATAGACAGAGAAGCCTGGCGGACTACAGTCCATATGGTTGCAAAAGAATCGGATGCTACTTAGAGATTAAACAAGAACAACAGCTAAAATAGTTATATAAATATTTCCATACAGAGATATGGATATAAAATATAGATAAATATAGATGTATCCATAAGTAAATATAATTGTCAGGCACTGGATCTTTCTTGACTGGAATATCATAAGATAATTAAGTTCTATTGCAGTAAGGCATTTTGGAGGTTATGAATTATCTTTTCATCTATGCATTCAAATGATACTCATTGAGATAAGTAAAATAACCACTCAGACATTTTCTATGTTCTGTGGTTCAGCTCTGGAACTCTAGTGAGAGATGGTTTATTTGTATAAGTTGACTTGCTACCTGCATACTTCAAATTTCTTAGTCTGTAGACCCCTTTACCATTTCTCTTGATGAAAGTGAAAGAGGAGAGTGAAAAAGTTGGCTTAATGCTCAACATTCAGAAAACTATTATCATGGCATCCAGTCCCATCACTTCATGGGAAATAGATGGGGAAACAGTGGCTTTATTTCCCTGGGATCCAAATCACTGCAGATGATTTTTCTCATGGTGATTGCAGCCATGAAATTAAAAGACGCTTACTCTTTGNAATATAGATAAATATAGATGTATCCATAAGTAAATATAATTGTCAGGCACTGGATCTTTCTTGACTGGAATATCATAAGATAATTAAGTTCTATTGCAGTAAGGCATTTTGGAGGTTATGAATTATCTTTTCATCTATGCATTCAAATGATACTCATTGAGATAAGTAAAATAACCACTCAGACATTTTCTATGTTCTGTGGTTCAGCTCTGGAACTCTAGTGAGAGATGGTTTATTTGTATAAGTTGACTTGCTACCTGCATACTTCAAATTTCTTAGTCTGTAGACCCCTTTACCATTTCTCTTGATGAAAGTGAAAGAGGAGAGTGAAAAAGTTGGCTTAATGCTCAACATTCAGAAAACTATTATCATGGCATCCAGTCCCATCACTTCATGGGAAATAGATGGGGAAACAGTGGCTTTATTTCCCTGGGATCCAAATCACTGCAGATGATTTTTCTCATGGTGATTGCAGCCATGAAATTAAAAGACGCTTACTCTTTGGAAGGAAGGTTATGACCAACCTAGACAGCATATTCAAAAGCAGAGACATTACTTTGCCAACAAAGGTCTGTCTAGTCAAGGCTATGGTTTTTCCAGTGGTCATGAATGGATATGAGAGTTGGACTATAAAGCTAAGCGTCAAAGAATTGATGCTTTTGAACTGAGAGTCCCTTGGACTGCAAGAAGATCTAGCCAGTCCATCCTAAAGGAGATCAGTCCTGACTATTCATTGGAAGGTGTGAAGTTGAAGCTAAAGCTCCAATACTTTGGCCACCTGATGTGAAGAACTGACTCATTGGAAAAGACCCTGATGCTGGGAAAGATTCAGGGCAGAAGGAGAAGGGGACGAAAGAGGATGAGATGGTTTGATGGCATCACCGACTCAATGGACATGGGTTAGGGTGGACTCCAGGAGTTGGTGATGGACAGGGATGCCTGGCGTGCTGCGGTTCATGGGGTCGCAAAAAGTTGGACATGACTGAGAGACTGGACTGAACTGAAATTATGGAGATAACTGAGATCTTAATATATTCTATTATATCATGTTCTGTGACATAAAACTCTCATTACAAGCTTAAATATGACCTCTTCCAAGAAATCCTCTTATCAGTGTAGCCAGTTGTGATCGCTCACTTTCCTAAATTACTTTTGCTCTTTAATTAATGTTTTCTCATCTTATTATATTATATACTTGCCTTTTCTCTCATTTTAAGTGCTATAATAAAAGTCAATTATATGTTTTTTTTTCTGGCCCTGATTAGAATCCCTGGAACTGATAGGCACAGATTACACATTAATGGAATACGAAAATTAATTGCTAAGTAGACATCAGTAGCTGGAAAGACACTTCAGTAAATTAGGACACAAATTATATGAATTCATCGGGTTTAATCCCCATGTGGTCACATGCTTATATGTGACTGTTGGTTTCAAAATTCTTTCAAACTATATCTCATCAAAATAAAGTAATGTATAAATTTACAAGAGAGACATGTTTGTGAATAGGCTTACATTACCTCACTCTTCATAGAAAATTAAAAGTAGATCTAAAAATTGTGAGGCCTAGAGTGTCATCTTTACATACAAAATTAGCACTTATAAGCTTATTATAGCTATGTCTTAGTCGTGATGGGCTAGCCTGTACATAATGAATTATATGCGCTTGCCTTGGTACTAGTTTTTATATTATACTCTACTTGAAATACCATACACAACACTCTGCACGTGTGTATGTAAAATTCAGTTTCACTTTCTAAAAGTTGTTTTGACCATATGTTAGTTTATCTCTACCATTAAATACTATATTCCTAAAGATTGCATACTTCCTTTTCATCATTTTGTACATTTTTGCTCTTTACTAAAATCTGAATAGTCTCATGAGTAATATTACTAAGGAGGCTAAATTGTTTTCCATTATCAAACGTCACTGTGTGAAGTGGTGCCCCTCTAGATACTATATGCTGGGTTAATGAAGACAAGTATTTAATATCTCCTTAGGAACCCATGGTCTAGTGGGCTCAATAACATTTAATCCTGGCACTACTGTTAATTTTTAATTTATCCACAGT
Organism: Neotragus moschatus; assembly: GCA_006410615.1. Lineage (NCBI taxonomy): Eukaryota > Metazoa > Chordata > Mammalia > Artiodactyla > Bovidae > Neotragus > Neotragus moschatus. The sequence continues at coordinate 141,581 of SJYA01000288.1, read as the reverse complement.
CAATTTCTTAATGTTTTCAAAGAGTTGTTTCATTTTATAATATAATGGAAACAATCATGTACTCCTAGCCATATGTTATTTGAGATATTATTTTTAAAATACATTATAAAACAATGATGAACATTAATCTAAATTCAAACAAAAAACATTACATGGGGATTTAATCATCCATTTTTTTTTCCCCACCAAGGCCTGATTGGTCAAAATTTGGTGAATTTAAATCATTTTTTTAATCTAGTTTATTAAAATTTTAAGCATACCTGGATATAGTTGGTTCCTAACTAGGATGCTTAATTCTCAAAGTAACACTCTAAAAATGACACAAATGTCCATAAAATAATACCTATAATGACCCTTTTCTCTCAGAATTTTGCATGTAGGAAAGCAAGTGCCTTATAAACCTGATTATATAAAGGAAAACTACTTTAAAGTTATTTTAATTCACCTGAACTGAATAAATCTTAACTTTCATTTCTTATTTGAGCATGTCATATAAGGAAGCTAAAAACTACAAAAAAAAAGCTTTGTTTACATAATTTTATATAAAAAGATTTCTGTTTTGTTATGTTGAATTATTCTAGATGAGTGGCTTGTAATTATTTTGGCCCAGAGCTTCTAGAAAAGGGCCTTTGAAGCTAAAATGTGCACTGAAGAAACACTGTGACATATTTAGAGAAATTAAGGGAGATGTGCACCCAGCATTGTAGGTAAATCTTAGAAACATTGTGTTGAGTTGGGGAGAGGGTAGGAGGTATGTCGTTTGTAAGAATGTATACAAATAAAAGAAATGTAAAAAAAAACCAAAAACACAAAAGTGAACAAGTGATACTATAGGTCTATCTAATCTGCTTACCTACCTACCTTTGTATCTATAACATTAAAAAAAATTTTTTTTTGATGCATAGAGAAATGAGGCTAAGGAATTTGGCCAAAAGAGAATCAAAATTAAAACAAAAGAGCAGTTTTGCCCAGTTCATCATTGAGTTACTGAGGCATGTGGTTAATTCAGCATTTTGTGTCTGAGTTTAGAGAAACAAAATGGAAAGAAACAAAAGAAATAATAAATTCCTAATCTTAAAAAAAGGTAAACTTTTAACAGTTAAATTCTGGTGTGTTGTCTATGGCAGTTGATGAACGGTAGTGACAACTATGACAATGAAGCATACCTCATCCTTTTACATTTTACTGAAATATCCAATTATCCTCAGTATTTTCAGGGGATTAGAATGCCCAAATTTTGTTAAAGATGTTTTGGAATAGACAAAGGAACTCCTAGAGCTCATCTCACATTCAGTTCAGTTCAGGTCAGTTCAGTTGCTCAGTCATGTCTGACTCTTTGTCATCCCATGAACCACAGCACGCCAAGCCTCCCTGTCCATCACCAACTCCCGGAGTTCCCTCAAATTCATGTCCATTGAGTCAGTGATGCCATCCAGCCATCTCATCCTCTGTCGTCCCCTTCTCCTCCTGCCCCCAATCCCTCTCAGCATCAGGGTCTTAAATTCTCTTAAGTCTCATTTCAAGTTGTGTCTGTGAATCCTTTTATGTCACCAGAGGAACCCCATCTTACAGAGTTTGAATTTAGTGCTCAACCTCTATTTCGTGATTCTAAGCAGTTAAGCTTTGGGCTACAAGGCAGTTCAGTGTGAGAGGAGATAGAAGAGTGCATTACAAAGTAGGCTTTAGAGTCACATTGCAAATTCTAGGTCAAATCCCAGATCTGCTACTGACTGGCTATGTATCTGGGAAATTTTCTTCTGTGTGTCTGTAAGTGAATGAAGTAATTTCACTTATTGTACATGGTTATTTTTAGGTTTAAATTTTTTTTATTGAAAGCAGTGACAGACATAAAGTCTTCAATATATATTAAAGTGATTATGTTAAAAATAAATTTGCATGTCATTTAGTGAATCAAAAACTTTGCTGTTAATAAAACCAATCATATTAGAAGATAGTATAATAAGATCAGTTGTAGTGCTATTCAAGTTGTATTCCACAGTTTCTTGGTCTGCAGATTGGTTACCAGTCTGTGATAAGTATAGAAACTGAAAGTGTTTACAAACATATACAGTAAAATTACATACTTTGTTTATTGAATATTATAAAAATACATATGTCATTTTATTTTATTTTTATACTGATTTATTTTATTATAGTTTTTTAAGGTATTGATCTACAGTGAATTAGAATTGGAAAGAATAGCAACAATAACACTGGTCTTTTACCACATATGGTTTGAGAAATACTTGCCTACAGTTATTCTCTTTTTAAAGTGATTTTTATCAAATTATTTCAAATAGTGTAAAATATTCTCTCAGAGTGTACAGAACCTACACATTTCTCCATGTGGTTGCATGTGAAAATCAATTTGGTTCAGTTGCTCAGTCATATCCGACTCTTTGAGGTCCCATGAATTATAGCACGCCAGGCCTCCCTGTCCATCACCAACTCCCGGGGTTCACCCAAACTCATGTCTATCAGCGTCTTTTCCAATGAGTCAACTCTTTTCATGAGGTGGCCAAAGTACTGGAGTTTCAGCTTTAGCATCATTCCTTCCAAAGAAATCCCAGGGCTGATCTCCTTTAGAATGGACTGGTTGGATCTCCTTGCAGTCCAAGGGACTCTTAAGAGTCTTCTCCAACACCACAGTTCAAAAGCATCAATTCTCCAGTGCATTTTTTATAGTCCAACTCTCACATCCATACATGACCACTGGAAAAACCATAGCCTTGACTAGACGGACCTTAGATGTCTTCAAAAACAAATTTGGGAACTTCTATGAATTATAATGAGTGAATAATATTACATTATTTGAAAATATGACCTTTCTTTTTCAATATCGAAGTTAGTAATTTCATTCTCTATCTTCAATAATATAAAAATGAGTTCTATATGTCAACTTTTCACAAACTCATAATTATTTCTTGAAGATAAATTTCTCAAAGTCAAATTAAATCACTGGAAGTCCAGATTTTTGAGGTTTTTATTGTACATTGACAGATTTTTCCTTGAAATAATTGTGCTGATTTGTAATATCTCAAGCAGTGCTCATAAGGTGTCAATTTTCTTTCTTTATTGTCTATTTTTCCTTGAAACATATTTCACCATCTTATGGATCAATTATTTGGTATTTAAAGTATCTTCAAATAATTATTGTGTGCATAAAAGTCATTTCACTCTTGTTCAACTCTGCCACCTTACGTACTGTAGTTTACCAAGCTCCTCTGTCCATGGAATTCTCCAGGCAAGAATGCTGGAGTGGTTACTGCCATGCCTTCCTCCAGGAGCTCTTCCTGACCCAGGGATAGAACTTGCGTTTCCTGTGGCTCCTGCTTTTCAGGCAGATTTTAGTATTGCTAAACTACTAAGGAAGACTTAAATGACCATTATATTTTTAAAATTTCTTCTTTTGTTAATTAAGTAAATTATATATGTCAGCAAATGCATCTGCCCTACCTAGAGTTGCTCAAAATAGCCAACAAATTGTATCCTCTTCTGATAAAAAGGCTTCCCTGAGACCACACAATTGGCAATTGATCAGAATCTTGTTGAGAACCAACCAAATATCAGAAAGTAAAGTCAGCTACAGTAGTGCCATGAACCAAAAAGTGATGAGATTTTACTTTAGATGCCATTTTGCAGTTGTGAAGAAGCTGCATAAAAAAAAAGAAAGAAAGAAAGAAAGAAAGAAAGAAAAAGCTTCTTTGGCTTTAAAACAGAAAGTTAGAAAATTTATGAGAAGAAAAACAAAACAGCTTGCATTCCTGACTTTCCATCTCTAAGCTTCAATCCCTATGAAGACTACATGAAATTCTTGCTTTTCATTTATTTCCTTTTATTTCATGCCAGGTAAATGTGTACTTTAGTTTCTTATAACCATATCTTTTCTAGTTATTTTCTTCCCAGTTATTCCATTATCTCTTGGGATACTTGCTAATTTTTTGGTTTGAATTCTTTCAGTTCAGTTCAGTTACTCAGTCATGTCCAACTCTCTGCGACTTCATGGGCTGCAGCATGTCAGGCCTCCCTGTCCATCACCAACTCCTGGAACTGCTCAAACTAATGTGCATCAAATCGGTGATGCCATCCAACCATCTTATCCTCTGTTGTTCCCCTCTTCTCCTGCCTTCAGTCTTGCCCAGCATCAGGGTCTTTCCAATGAATCAGTTCTTTGCATCAGGTTGTCAAAGTATTGGAGCTTCAGCTTCAGCATCAGTCCTTCTAGTAAATAGTCAGGACTGATTGGTTTGATATCCTTGCAGTCCAGGGCCTCTCAGGAGTCTTCTTCAACACCACAGTTCAAAAGCATCAATTCTTCGGCACTCAGCTTTCTTTATACTCTCTCACATCCATACATGACTACTGGAAAAACCATGGCTTTGACTAGATGGATCTTTGTTGGCAAAGTAATATCTCTGGTTTTTAATATGCCCTCTAGTTTGGTCATTGTTTTTCTTCCAAGGAGCAAGTGTCTTTTAATTTCATGGTTACAGTCAACATCTGCAGTGATATTGGAGCCCAAGAACATAAAATCTCTCACTGTTTCCATTGTTTCCCCATCTATTTGCCACAAGGAATGGGACTGGATGCCATGATCTTAGTTTTCCGAATGTCGAGTTTGTAAGCCAACTTTTTTACTCTCCTCTTTCATTTCAGCAAGAGGCTGTTTAGTAGTTCTTCATTTTATGTCATAAAGATGGTGTCATCTGTGTATCTGAGGTTACTGATATTTCTCCCAGAAATCTTGATTCCAGTTTGTTCTTCATCCAGCTTCGCATTTCTCATGATATATTCTGCATATAAGGTAAATAAGCAGGGTGACAGTATACAGCCTTGATGTACCCCTTTCCTGATTTGGAACCAAGTCTGTTGTTTCATGTCCAGTTCTAACTATTATTTCTTGACTTGCACACAGATTTCTCAGGAGGCAGGTACTACTCTCAGGAGTCAAGTCTTGTATTCCCATCTCTTTGAGAATTTTCCATAATTTGTTGCAGTCCACACAGTCAAAGGCTTTGGCATAGTCAATAAAGTCTAAGTTGATGTTTTTATGAAACTCTCTTGCTTTCTCGATGATCCATTGGATGCTGGCAGTTTGGTCTCTGGTTCCTCTGTCTTTTCTAAATCCAGCTTGAATTCTTGTTCTTGGTTATTTTTTTTTTTTATTCTATACACATTATAAAGATATTTCAAATTTGTTGTCTTTTAATTTACTTTTCATTTTTGAAGAAGTTATCAATATTATTAAATAAATATATTTTCTTTTATGTTTTCTTCCTTTCTTATGATACTTCAAAAGACTCTTTCATGCATAACATTTACTTGTGTCTTACCAGTAATGTATTCTATGTTATTTACATTTTTACATACTTGTGGTATTTAGTACAAGAAATCCTCTCTTTGTGCAGTAGTGTGAGACTGTAGAAATAACCATACACACTAAGAATATGAATGTGAAAGTGTTAGTCACTCAGTCATGTCAAGTTTTTGCTATCCCATGGACTGTAGCCTGCCAGGCTCCTCTCTCCCTGGAATTCTCCAAGCAAGAATAGCAAGAATACTAGAGTGGGTAGCCATTCCCTTCTTCAGGGGGTCTTCCTGACCTAGGGATTGAACCTGGATCTCCCACATTGCAGTCAGATTCTTTACCATCTGAGCCACCAGGGAAACCCCAAAATATGAATGCAACTTTAATAGTCAATGGGAAAATTGTTTGTTTGTTCCATGACTTTAAAAATTGTTGTCAAAACCTTAAAAACATTTTTACTGTTGGTTATAGATGAGTCTCTCTCTATATATACATATACACACATGTATACACAAACCTAGTAAAAACTTACTATTTATTTAGTGCACTAAAACATTAGAGATGTTAAAAATTAAAGTATTATATTATTTTGTAAAAATGCTTATCAAGAGTTGAGTTTGAACATCATCTCCTTTTTCTTCTCTTCATATAATTTAAAATGCAAGTGAGAATTTTATTTTATTTTTTCTGTGCTCTGGATAAGTTCCTTACACCTTTCAAATGTTGTGGCAGATTCCAACTTTTACCCTTTGTGCTTTCAGTATTGTGAAATATCTTTGAGAGTTCCTTCAGTGTGAAGTTTTTCTGGCATCACTTCCTCTGACGCATCTCTTTCTTTTCCATCTCAACTACTTACTCATTTATGTTAAGAAATTCACCATCACTAACTTACTGAAGCACATGTTTAGAGTCTCTTGAATGGTTCCATTATCAACATTCCTTCATTCAGCTGTTTGTACTCTAACTATTTACATTTGATTTTAATTTCACTTCCACGAACAACACTTTTCTTTTCTCCCCTCCTCCTTTCCTTCCTTTCCTTCTTTTTCCTCTTGTCTCTCTACTTTATTTCACTCTGCACATTCATCTTTGTTGATGAATTCTCTTTCTCTATCAATTATCTATTTTTCTAAAATGCTACATTGATTTACCACTAGGAGACAAAAAGGCAACTCAGTTCCATACTTTGCTGTCTGTGTGTGGACTTGTTAACAGATGCTTTGAAATCAACTACCAACGGACTTTGAAACAAGTGACAGGATTAGGTCACATCATGATACATATCCTTTACTTAGTGATTCCTGGATCAAAATGCTGGTAGTGAAGTTTGTGTCATTATGTAATTGCTCACAACTCATACCATGATAGGCAACATTTAAACCGTGTCTTTTGGGAACTGGGGTTACTTAACTAAATCATCGGTTCAGTTCAGTCATTCAGTCGTGTCCGACTCTTTGCCACACCATAAATTGCAGCACGCCAGGCCTCCCTGTCCATCACCATCTCCGGGAGTTCACTCACACTCACGCCCATTGAGTCCATGATGCCATCAAGCCATCTCATCCTCTGTCATCCCCTTCTCCTCCTGCCCCTAATCCCTCCCAACATCAAAGTCTTTTCCAATGAGTCAACTCTTCCCATGAGGTGTCCAAAGTACTGGAGCTTCAGCTTTAGCATCATNGGAAACGAATCGTTGGTCTATATTCGGTACAGGATACAGGATGCTTGAGACTGGTGCACAGGGATGATCCAGAGAGTTGATGTGGAGTGGGAGGTGGGGGGGGGGGGTTCAAGACTGGGAGCTCATGTACACCTGAGATGAAAAAAAATAAAAAAATAAAAATAAATATTACATTACCTTTTCCAAAGATTTTGTTTTGATGATAAAGGACTTTTATTTGAAAAAAAAAATAAATGTCTTGAATAATTCTAAAGCCATTTAATTACTTTCTTTTTGGAATTAAGAAAAGGCACTCCTGTAGAGAAAATACTTAAAGTATATTTTGAAATTAAAAGAAAAGTGATTGAAATTAGTATATAACTTTAACAAAGATTTGCTTACTATTCTGTTTTCCCTGTCAAGAATGAAATATCTTTGAACCAAATGTTGTTTTCACTTTGGGGAGAAAGTTGAAGAATCCTTTAATTTCTCATTAACTACAACATTAATCAGTGCCTAATTGTAATTATTAAGCCTACAGAAAAAGTGAAATTAGAATTAGAATCTGACTACAAGTCAAATAAACTTTGTCTTTCTTATTGATTTAAGCATTTTTAAGACAGATGTTCAATAAGGTTTACTTAGCAAAGTGTTGGGAGTGCATGGTCAATGTGTTGAATAATAATTAAAGTGAGTTGCCATGTCACACTATCTTTTTCTGTGTTAACTTGTAAGCATTAATGTTCTTTAACAAAAGAGAACAACATTGGGATTATTTTTTCAATATTAGTATGTAATTGCAATTACATTTTTGTGGATTTCAAGCTTGGTACTGAAATCAATGTTGTATCTATTTTTGAATGTTCCTTTGCATTTTATTTAGAAATTATTTTAAATAATACAAATGTTCTTTAAAGATTTCCTCTGTTGTACAGTACTGTTGATGTCTTTAGCTAATTTTTAACATGTTAAAGATACAAATCCTGAATTTTTTCAGTTTCAACTCCTACTTGGCATTTAAGAGCTTGTAATACAGGGGAGACAAGTGAAGACCTAACCTTGTCTGAACAGAATGTTAATAAATAAACAAAAATCCCATTTCAGAATGTGAAAATGTTAATAACTTGCCAAGTCTTATTTTTAAATTTGAGAAAGTGTGGTGGTTCTAGAGTTTCAGACTTTCCCTAATAACTATACTCACTACTTCTTTATAGTCTTTCCTTAGCAAACATGGCTTGCTGAAGAAGCAACACCTGAATCTGGCATTCTTTAGTTTCCCTTCATCAGTGTCTAAATTATCAGTACGTTTTCTAAATTCTATGCTGACAGACCTCTGCAGTCAAATGCTAAATGTTATTAACCTCCAACAAATTGGATTCCTAAAAAATCCATCTTCTTTTCTGAAGCAGTGTCAGTGAGTCATCACAGTGCTCCAACCAGGGCTCCTCCAGTGGCTCTGTGAAAGGCCCAGGCTCCTTGGACTTTGCAGCTGATGGTTTTGATGCCATATTTTGATAGTTTATGAAATCATTAGACATTTTTTCAACTCAATAAATATTTATTTGGTGTGAGTTATGGGGCTAGTGTTGTGCTTGGATATAAAAGGGCAATACTGCTTGATTTATTCAGTACATTTTGGTTAGGAGTGGTTTTACGGAAGTAAATTTCATACTTCCTGTAACCAGGGACACTGGGCAATATTTAACCTTTCTATAACTTAAGCTAATAATGAGATAGGAAATATTACAGCAGTATATTATTGATTTGTTTTTATTTCCAAATGTTTTTCCTATCTTCATATTGAAAAGAAAAAAAAAAGTCTCCCTCTTCCATGGGTGAGAAACAGTTTTTAGAGTTAAGGCTAAACTGTTGCTATATTCAAGTTCATAGAAAAGGCCTCTGCTCAGCATTATATTTTCCATAGTCTGAGTTATTGGAAGTAAACTGTCTAAGAAAGGGTGTAAGTGCCAAGATATGGACTAATAATAATAAACACCTATCTCTGCATTTTCTTACTAAATAGTGAAATGGCCATAAACTGCCAAATCAAGCCATAGCCTCTATAATTTAATAGGCAAACTGACTATAATACTCTTGACATTAAAGAGTCACTGACGGATTTTAAGCTGGATGAGGGAGATATGATAAAAGATTTAATTGGTAATTAAAATTTTATCACTTTCTTCAAATTTCTATAAATTATAGCTATTGCTTACTAACCTTCAGGTTTGAACATTCTAATCTTATTTGGTATTTTGTGTTGCCTCTGAAATTTGGGAGAATATTTCTAATAGGGATGAAGAGTTTTCTGGCCACTATCCTCATCCAACAGCTAGTTAATCACTGGAGTAAATTTTTAAGATTTGATTGTTACATAGGCTTTTATAATTTAAATTACTTAATTGAAATTGTGTTTGTGATACCACCCTATGGACACTTTTACGTGATAGGAGAAACCATGGGATCATTTCGATTCTTTATTCATGGGTGTAGAAAATGTAACAATCCCACCCCCAATATTCTTGCTATTAGATCCATTTTAAAGTGAAGGAATAGGTAATACATTTTTTCTGACCCCATATTTTGATAATGTTTTGTTAAATGTATCAATTACACACACACACAGTAAAATCTTTGATCACTGTCTTTTAAATGCCTTGGTTTGGTAAAACCCTTTGAAGGATCTGACCAAAACAACAGAAGGTTCCTTCCTGTTGGCTGTCAAAGGTAAGAGCACATAAAGTCAGTCATGCAGGGAACATTGCCAACAGATACCAAACAGGAAATGAAGAGCTATAAGGCATCAACCAAGAATTTATGTTACAATACTCAGAAAGACAAACAAAGGATGGAGGGCACATCGTGTGAATTTTTTAATGTGACTATAAGCCCACACATCGTTGACGCTGAGATAACATGATCTTGAAGACACATGCAGTAGTGAGAGTACCACATACATGGAGCTTTATAACATTCCACAAGCTTATAAATTTCTATGAAAATAATCCCTATGGCCAAGAATCCAAAAATGCACTGTCTTTTCTCTTTCAACTGGCTCTGAAGTAATAAATGATGTTAAGACCATTCTTAAACCAATAAAAAATTATAACAGTTCAGTTCAGTCACTCAGTTGTGTTCGATTCTTGGCAACCTCATGGATTGCAACAAGCCAGGCTCCCCTGTCCATCACTAACAAGCAATAATAATTTTGCCACAGGAAAAAAATACTAAAAAATAAGTACCACAGTGTTGGAGTTATGACAAAGGGACACAGGAGTCTGCTGAAAGAGCATCCAGTAGCCACAACTGGATTAACATAAGCAAAATAAATAATGTGCCAATGGATTATAACCTAAATTATAAAATAAATATCCACAAATTTATATAAATACATGGTTTAATAAACAAATGGCGGAGACTAGACAAATATTTCATGCAGAAGAGTGTGAAATAATTTATGTATATGTTCTGTCCTCAAAGAGGTGGAGCATAATTCCCTACTCCTTGACTAGGGATTGAGTATAGTATCCTTGTAAGGAGCACAGTATGAAGTTGGAGAGAGAAAAGAATAACTTTACAGTGGAGAAATCTGACAAACTGTATCCTGCTAGGTGATAAAGGTAAAGATCAATAGTGATGTTAATTAATAGTATATACTCTTGATATGATGCATTGAAATGGCAATTTACCTTTGTGGTCTTCCTCCCAATAACTCATATCCCCATTCGAATCATGAGAAAATATTAGATAAACTCCAACTCAGAGAAGTACTACAACACAGCCTATCAGTACTCTGTCAGGGTGATTTTTAAAACAAGAAAAGTCTGAAAAACCCTTTCAGTCAAGAGTAATCCTATGAAACATGATGGCTAAATATGTTAAAGTATCTTGGATGAGGTCCTGGAATGGATACAAGTCATTAAATAAAACTGAAGAAGTCTGAAGAAAGAATTACCATTGTTTAATCACAGTCATGTCTGACTCTTTGCGACTCCATGAACTGAAGCATGCCAGGCTTCTCTGTCCTTCACCATATTCGTGAATTTCTCAAACTCATGTCCATTGAGGCAGTGATGCCATCCAACCAACTCATCATCTGTTGCCTCCTTCTCCTCTTGCCCTGAATTTTTCCCAGCATCAGGGTCTTTTCCAGAGTCAGCTCTTCCCATCAGGTGGCCAAAGTATTGGAGCCTCAGCTTCAGCACCAGTCCTCCCAATGAATATTCAGGGTTGAATATAGACTCTAGTTAATAATAATGTATCAATATTAATTCATTAATTGTAACAAATGCACCAGACTAATATAAGATGGTAATAATAGGGGAGACTAGGTAGGTGGTGCTAGTGGTAAGGAATCTGCGTGCCAATGCAGGAAACACAGGAGATCCAGGTTTGATCCCTGGATTGGGAAGATGCCCTGAAGCTGGAAATGGCAACCCACTCCTGTACTCTTGCCAGGAAAATCCCGTGGACAGAGGAGCCTGGCAGGCCACAATTTCACAGAGTTGGACATGACTGAGTATACACATGAGGTGTGGGGTCCTGGGAATGCTCTTTACTATCTCTTCATGTTTTTTGTCTTCTGTAAATCTTAAAGTGTTCAAAAATAAAATTTTTTTTTTAAATCTACTTGTTCATTCTGAGATGATACCACTTTGGTAGAGCTGGCTCAATGCCCAGGCCCAGTAGTGGAAATGTAAAGCAGGCTTGGCTCAGTTGAGCATTTCCTCCTACACAAAAACAGAGATTGTTTCACAGATGGACATATAATCCAAATCATTTCGATCAGAACAAATCTTGAAGTGTTTTGTGGTAGGACTAAAAAAGAGCTTTTTTTTTTCTCTTTTCTACCAGACTTGAGCTGTGTGCATGTAGGCCTAGAGCCATATTGTGATCACAAGAACAAAAATCTGTTAAAGGACCGAATGAAAACATGGATTGAGTTTTGCAGAGTGAAAGGTTAATTCTTAACCACATTGTTTGTGCTCCTGGATCTAGTAATTTTAAAATAAATGTAACTTTTGTTCTTTTCTCTCTATATATATATATGAGCCACTACTGGCTTCCCAGGTGACGCTAGTGGTAAAGAACCCTCCTGCCAATGCAGGAGACATAAGAGACTCAGGTTCAATCCCTGGGTCAGGAAGATTCCCTGGAGGAGAGCAGCATCCTACTCCAGTATTCTTGCCTGGAGAATCCCATGGACAGAGAAGACTGGAGGACTACANATATATATATGAGCCACTACTGGCTTCCCAGGTGACGCTAGTGGTAAAGAACCCTCCTGCCAATGCAGGAGACATAAGAGACTCAGGTTCAATCCCTGGGTCAGGAAGATTCCCTGGAGGAGAGCAGCATCCTACTCCAGTATTCTTGCCTGGAGAATCCCATGGACAGAGAAGACTGGAGGACTACAGTCCACAGGGTCACAAAGAATCAGACATGAGTGAAGTGACTTGGTACCTGAACCAATATGATCCTTTTATTTAAGCCAGTACAAGTTGTGACCATTTCAACCAATCACTGTAATTCTTATGGAATGTATTTGAGACAGAGAATTGTCAGGACAGTACAGATTTTCCATTAGGGCTCTCCTTGGGGGACTCTTGCATTGCTTAAACTATGGACCTATTGTCACAGTGACAATGTGGTGTATTGAATAGAGTTGTTTGATTTATTCTTCATCATTTATATGAAATACAGCTTATTATGGTTCACATATTAGTTTATCATGATTATTTTTGAATGACTATTTGACTGCTTGTATGTGGGGAGTCTATGTGCATGTGTGCTGAGTTGCTTCAGTCATTTCTGACTCTTTGAGACCTGTAGCCCACCAGACTTCTCTGTCCATGGGATTCTCCAGGCAAGAATACCTGAGTGGATTGCCATGGCCTTCTCCAGGAGATCTTCGCTACCTAGGGCTGGAACTCAGGTCTCTTATATCTCCTGCATTGGTAGACGGGTTCTTTACCACTAGCACCATTTGACAAATGCCCTGTAGGGAATGAGCACCAGTGAATGGAACAGATAGTATCTCTGGTTTCATTTCAGTATAGGAAAATGAACACCACTCTAAAATCAACATACAAAGAAACAAAAAAACAAGGATCTCTAGTACTAGTAAAGTAGTCTAAGTAACATGGAGCAAATAATGGGGATAGAGGAGACTAGAAGAGGATGGAAAAAAGTTATATGACAATTGGCTGGAGAAAGAATGTGACTGCTGTTAGAGGGGCTGGTGCAAATGCCTTGAGTGGGATATGATAGATGTGATGGTTAATTGTGTCAGCTTAGCTAAGTCATAGTTCCCAGATACTTGTTAAAAAGTTGTTATTTCTGTGAATCTGTTGTTTGGATGAATGATGCTGTGAAAGTGTTGCACTCAATATGCTCGCAAGTTTAGAAAACTCAGCAGTGGCCTCAGGAGTTTAAAAGGTCAGTTTTCATTCCAATTCCAAAGACAGGCAATGCCAAAGAATGTTCAAACTACTGCACAGTTGCACTCATCTCACACATTAGCAAAGTAATGCTCAAAATTCTCCAAGCTAGGCTTCAACAGTGTGTGAAACGAGAACTTCTAGATGTTTAAGCTGAATATAGAAAAGGCAGAAGAACCAGAGATCAAATTGACAGCATCCACTGGATCATCAAAAAAGCAAGAGAATTCCGGAAAAACATCTGTTTCATTGACTACACTAAAGCCTTTGACTATGTGGATCACAACAAAATGTAGAAAATTCTTAAAAGGGATGGGAATACCAGACCGCTTTACCTGCCTCCTATTAAATCTGTATTCTGGTCAAGAAGCAACAGTTAGAACTGGACATGGAACAACAGACTGGTTCCAAATTGAGAAAGGAGTACATCAAGGCTGCATATTGTCCTTGCTTATTTAACTTATATGCAAAGTACATCATGCAAAATGCCAGGTTAGATGAAGCACAAGCTAGAATCAAGATTTCTGGGAGAAATATCAGTAACTTCAGATATGCAGAGGACATCACCCTTATGGCAGAAAGCGAAGCAGAACTAAAGAGCTTCTCGATGAAGGTGAAAGAGGAGAGTGAAAAACCTGACTTAGAATTCAACATTCAGAAAACGAAGATCACGTTATCCAGTCCCACCACTTCATGGCAAATAGATGGGGAAGAAATGCCAACAATGACAGACTTTATTTTCGTGGGCTCCAAGATCACTGCAGATGGTGATTGCAGCCATGAAGTTAAAAGAAGTCTGCTCCTTGGAAGAAAAGCCATGAACAACCTAGACGGCATATTGAAAAGCAGAGCAATTACCTTACTGACAATTATCTGTCTCGTCAAATCTGTGGTTTTTCCAGTAGTCATTTATGGATGTGAGAGTTGGATCATAAAGAAGGCTGAGGGCCAAAGAATTGATGCTTTTGAACTGTGGTGTTGGAGAAGACTCTTGAGAGTCACATAGATAGGAAGGAGATCAAGGCAATCAATTCTAAAGGAAATCAGTCCTGAATATTCATTGGAAGGACTGATGCTGAACCTGAAACTCTAGTATATTGGCACCCTGATGCAAAGAACTCATTGGAGAAGACCCTGATGCTGGGAAAGATTGAAGGCAGGAGGAGAAGGGGATGATAGAGGTAGAGATGGCTGGATGGCATCACCAACTCAATGGATATGAGTTTGAGCAAGCTCCAGGAGTTTGTGATGGACAGGGAGGCCTGGCATGCTGCAGTCTATGGGGTTGCAAAGAGTTGGACACGACTGAGACTGAACTGACTGTACATTTAAATCAGTGGACAGATTCCCTCTATAATGTGAATGGGCCTTAGCCAAGCAGTTAAAAGTCTTTAAAGAATAACGAGTGACCTCTTTCAGCAAGAAGAGATTCTGCAAGCAGACTGCCTTTGGACTTAAACTGCTGCTCTTCTCTGGGGTTCTGTCTACTGTCTTCCCGGAAGACTTTGGACTTGCATCTCTATAACTATATGAGCCAGTTCATTAAAATTTATCTCTCTCTTTCTCCTTTGTCACCATTTATATTTCTGTGTATATATACATGCATGTATATATATATAATATAAAATATACACACACACATACTTACATGCACACACTACTAGGAGTATATTTATTTTCCTGGAGAACCCTGACTCAAACAGCAGGATTTTGGTGAATTCAAGAAACAGCAATGAGTCAAGCAAAAGTGCCTGGGAAAGAGGGAGTGAGGGAAAAGAATGATAGAATATGGTGGCAGCATTGCTAGCCTTGCCTCATAGTCCCAAGACTTTTATGTGTCTAGTGGTAGGATTGGGTCATTAAGCAAATCGACAACCATTAAATCCACTTAACATTTTTCTCTTCCTGAATTCTATATTGTTTCTTCCTTTAGAATAGTTTTCACACCTTGATATCTTTATATGATAAAGTACATGTATTAATTGCACATTTTTAAATTCTCCAATTAAATCTGGCTCTGATAGTGATAAAAACACAATCTAACATGTCAAATAAAATAAAATTAAAATTAAGCAAATAGTTATTTACTTAGCATTGTGTGAATAAACAAAACAAAGTCCCGCCCCCCCCCCACACACACACACAGGTATTTCAATAAATTCCCTTTTTCCCCATTGCTTTTCTGGCCATGGGAAAATAAATTACAAGAAATTAAAATAAAAACGTTTCTAAATTAGCCAGTTTCTCACAATTTGTTATTAGCATTCAGCTTCCAACATTTTTATTCTTTTACCTTCAACAGCTAAGTGATTCTAGTCTTCCTATATTTTTGTATATTTTTCATGAATTCCAACTCTGATCCCCAATAATTGAACTTTATCTTCTTTTATTTTTTATTTTAGATATAAAGCTAATGACAATTTATTAGCTTGAAAAATAAGAATCTTTTATTGTGTCTAATGTACTAAGTTTCACTTCTGTCATCTAACTTCAAAAGCTTCCTTTTTGTTCCAGATGAAGTTAAACAACAAAACAAAATCTTTGATATGATTAGCAGACAGATCTAGGGCATCATATAAGGTGTGATTCAAGAGAAATGAAATAGCATCTAAAAATTATGTTTCTACTTACACATTCAAATTAATGTTTTCCTCCAAGTGATCACTTTTGAAAGGGCCATTTATTTATTCTAAAGACACTGTTATTACTCAAAATAGTTTTGAAGTTTTTATTTGTTTTAATTCAGCTTCAGAAATGCATTTGTGAGTCATCTAAGAGAATTCTTTGACTCTGTGGATATCATTTTTAAGACACATATATAATAAATATGATGCATTTATTGTCCTCGGCAATAGTTTTTCTAAGTGTTCACTAACTTATTTCCTATAATAACCTCATGAGGTAGTTAATACAATAATCTTGTCTGTAAAGAAACTGAAGCATTGTTCAATATTACACACCTAAGAATTTAGAGACTTACCTTGAACTCAAGAAGTCTGGCTTTGTAATACCTGCTTAATTAGTACATTATGTTGCCTCTTACATCTTATATTTCAAAATTATCAGCCATTTTTTCACAAAGTATGAAATACCTCTGAATATTATTTTTGTCTTTAATGTAAAATTGCTTTTGCAATGGGTGTTCACAGACAGATTAAGGAATTTGAAGCACAGCAGGAACCGGAAGCACAAAAAATTCAATCATCATTTAATAAAAAGGAAAGATGGAAAATTTCCTGCTGTGACAATTTTCTGTTTAGCCTTGTGTTAATCAGACAAATGGATTGTACGTAGCCTTCTTTCTTTTAATTTCTGGTTAATTGAGGTATTACTGANCCCCCCCCCCACACACACACACAGGTATTTCAATAAATTCCCTTTTTCCCCATTGCTTTTCTGGCCATGGGAAAATAAATTACAAGAAATTAAAATAAAAACGTTTCTAAATTAGCCAGTTTCTCACAATTTGTTATTAGCATTCAGCTTCCAACATTTTTATTCTTTTACCTTCAACAGCTAAGTGATTCTAGTCTTCCTATATTTTTGTATATTTTTCATGAATTCCAACTCTGATCCCCAATAATTGAACTTTATCTTCTTTTATTTTTTATTTTAGATATAAAGCTAATGACAATTTATTAGCTTGAAAAATAAGAATCTTTTATTGTGTCTAATGTACTAAGTTTCACTTCTGTCATCTAACTTCAAAAGCTTCCTTTTTGTTCCAGATGAAGTTAAACAACAAAACAAAATCTTTGATATGATTAGCAGACAGATCTAGGGCATCATATAAGGTGTGATTCAAGAGAAATGAAATAGCATCTAAAAATTATGTTTCTACTTACACATTCAAATTAATGTTTTCCTCCAAGTGATCACTTTTGAAAGGGCCATTTATTTATTCTAAAGACACTGTTATTACTCAAAATAGTTTTGAAGTTTTTATTTGTTTTAATTCAGCTTCAGAAATGCATTTGTGAGTCATCTAAGAGAATTCTTTGACTCTGTGGATATCATTTTTAAGACACATATATAATAAATATGATGCATTTATTGTCCTCGGCAATAGTTTTTCTAAGTGTTCACTAACTTATTTCCTATAATAACCTCATGAGGTAGTTAATACAATAATCTTGTCTGTAAAGAAACTGAAGCATTGTTCAATATTACACACCTAAGAATTTAGAGACTTACCTTGAACTCAAGAAGTCTGGCTTTGTAATACCTGCTTAATTAGTACATTATGTTGCCTCTTACATCTTATATTTCAAAATTATCAGCCATTTTTTCACAAAGTATGAAATACCTCTGAATATTATTTTTGTCTTTAATGTAAAATTGCTTTTGCAATGGGTGTTCACAGACAGATTAAGGAATTTGAAGCACAGCAGGAACCGGAAGCACAAAAAATTCAATCATCATTTAATAAAAAGGAAAGATGGAAAATTTCCTGCTGTGACAATTTTCTGTTTAGCCTTGTGTTAATCAGACAAATGGATTGTACGTAGCCTTCTTTCTTTTAATTTCTGGTTAATTGAGGTATTACTGAGGCAAATGTAGTATCCTTTCTCTTAGCCACCAATCCAAAGCTATCATTCTTGGGTTTAAGATGCACTGTGTCAGCACTGTTTTGACTTTCACTAACTTGGCTGGATGACTGCTCAGTTGATCTTGATGAATCTCTACTAGTAGGGTGATTTTATAAGCTATAAATCAGCCTCCATGATTTTTTCGCCTTTGTCTTGGTAGACTAGAGAAACAAGTTAGCTAGAAAAATTTGTCCAAGTCTAGATAACATACATATATAAATTGTTTGCTTTATGCTTTGCCCTAGTATGTAAGAGACTAAGAGATTAGATCAAAAATCTAATCCAAAGAAGAGAACTGAATGATTGATTCTAAATTTTCTGGGTTTTAGAAATTGTTCATAGGCTTAAATTTAAAATGTAATGACTTTTCTTAGGAAAACCTTTCTCACGAGAGGAACTGTTAAGTAAAATTATTATAAATAGTTTGCTTCACCATTAGATGACATCTCCATCAGGGTAAAAATTATGTCTGTTTCATCTATTACTGTTGCTGCTGCTGCTAAGTCGCTTCAGTCGTGTCTGACTCTGTGCGACCCCATAGATGGCAGCCTACCAGGCTCCCCCTTCCCTGGGATTCTCCAGGCAAGAACACTGGAGTGGGTTACCATTTTCCTCTCCAATGCATGAAAATGAAAAGTAAGAGTGAAGTCGTTCAGTCGTGTCCGACTCTTAGCGACCCCATGGACTGCAGCCCACCAGGCTCCTCCATCCATGGGATTTTCCAGGCAAGAGTACTGGACTGGGGTGCCATTGCCTTCTCCGATCCATTACTGTACACAGCAACTAATACAATACCTGGTACATAATAGTAAGTGTTCAGTAAATATTTATTGAATGAATGAAGATTGCATTCTTAGGGTTTAATTAAAATCATTTTAGAGGTTGGCAGTAGCAGTTCCTATCCTCAAAATGCTCTCACATTTTCCGGAGTAGACTCAAGTGGCCTCAGAGAAGCAAGTGATTTAGAATGCCAGAACTAATCTTGAGATCTTATATTTTAATAAAACTCTAATATATTCTAACTGTATAATGTACACTCTTATTGTTTGCTGACACATCCATAAGAATAGTAAAATAGTTTTGTTGTGTTTGCTTTTAAAAATGATAAAATAGACTCAGACAATTTAAGACACTGGCTCAGGGTCATATACTGGTCAAAACCTAAGTAGGGAATTGAGCTTCTTCCTAAAGAGTACCAGAGGGTGTAATCTGCCCTAACTGTATATTACTTTGTGACCTGGATTCATTTTTTGCATCCAAAATGAGACTGCCATATTTATATCATTGTGACTGCAAGAAGAAAGAAGACTTATGACAGCTGGCAAGAATGGCAAGCAAATTCATCAGCTTATAAAATGTTTATAAACTCACAAAAATATCAGAAGTCCTCTTTCTTTGGTTCTGCTCCTACTGAATTCTACATTCAGTTTTTTGCATAGCCTAGATCTAATGGTCAGTTCAAATTTATTCAGCTTTATTTATATGTTTTAGATATTGAGTGAAGCATATTGTTCCTCAGAGAAAATGACTATCTAAATCAGTGCTATTTGTGAAATGTATGAAAAGGCTAATTATAATTTATTATGAAGTCTCCCTATATCTACTGTTCATAAAGTAATGTTCTCTTCACAGCAGGCCCGACTTTCATTAACTTTTTCATAGAAGCAGTGATCTCAATATTATTTCTGAATTATGTGCTCATACTACACAGTGACTTCATTTCTAGGGGGAAAAGTGCCAATGTGTAGTTGTGGTTTGATTTTCAGATTTAAACTGTTGAAGAAAAAAGGTAGTATTTTCTCTAACAAAGCTACTGATGGTCTTTTCAAAGTATTATTTTCCACGTTTTTTAGGTTTTATTCCATTCCAAAGACAGTGGCATTTTAAAAGTTAAAAAAAGAAAAGTCACAGTAAATGAAAAAGTGGGATACAGTGATATCAAGTAAAATAATCAAGTGCATTTTTTGGGTGTTAGTTCTAAAAGGTCTTGTAGATCTTCATAGAATTGTTCAACTTCAGCTTCTTCAGCGTTACTGGTTGAGGCATAGACTTGGATTACGTGATATTGAATGGTTTGCCTTGGAAATGAACAGAGATCATTCTGTCGTTTTTGAGATTGCATCCAAGTACTGCATTTCAGACTCTTTTGTTGACCATGATGGCTACTCCATTTCTTCTAAGGGATTCGGGCCTGCAGTAGTAGATATAATGGTCATCTGAGTTAAATTCACCCATTCCAGTCCATTTTAGTTCACTGATTCCTAGAATGTTGACATTCACTCTTGCCATCTCTTGTTTGACCACTTCCAATTTTCCTTGATTCGTGGACCTGACATTCCAGGTTCCTATGCAATATTTCTCTTTACATTGGACCTTGCTTCTATCACCAGTCATATCCACAGCTGGGTTTTGTTTTTGTTTCTGCTCCATCCCTTCATTCTTTCTGGAGTTAATTCTCCACTGATCTCCAGTAGCATATTGGGCACCTACTGACCTGGGGAGTTCCTCTTTCAGTATCCTATCATTTTGCCTTTTCATACTGTTCATGGGGTTCTCAAGGCAAGAATACTGAAGTGGTTTGCCATTCCCTTCTCCAGCGGACCACATTCTGTCATACCTCTCCACCAGGACCCACCCGTCTTGGGTTGCCCTGCGGGCATGGCTTAGTTTCATTTAGTTAGACAAGGTTTTGGTCCTAATGTGATTAGATTGACTAGTTTTCTGTGAGTATGGTTTCAGTGTGTCTGCCCTCTGATGCCCTCTTGTAACACCTACCATCTTATTTGGGTTTCTCTTACCTTGGGTGTGGGGTATCTTCACGGCTACTCCAGCAAAGTGCAGCCGCTGCTCCTTACCTTGGATGAGGGGTATCTCCACACCACCGCCTTCCTGACCTTCAATGTGGGATAGCTGTTCTAGGCCTTCTTGCGCCTGCACAGCCACAGCTCCTTGGACGTTGGGTTGTTCCACTCAGCCGCCGCCCCTGGCTTCTGGCGCCACCTCTGGTCTCAGGGGTAGGGTGTCTCCTCCCGGCCGCTGCCCCTGGCCACGGACTTGGGGTGGCTCCCGCCAGCCGCCACCCCTGACCGCGGATGCGGAGTGGCTCCTCTCAGCCGCCTGCGCCTAAGTGCGCTGCTCCCGGCTGCCGCCTGTGGAATCAAGATAAATAATAAAGTGTACTTAAAGGGGAAGAAGCCGTAGGATGTCTGTCTCTCTTTCTCTGCCTCTTCTTCTTTCTCTCCTTCAGTTTCTTTCTCTAGACAGTGAGTTAAATCCATTGATAACTCAAGAATAGAGAAAATGCCAGAATTCCCATCTTTTCCATCATTATTCTACCTTAGGTATAAATCTTTCCTCCATCCAGCATTCTGTCTTGTTGGAAAGGCCAGTAAATTCCTGATTCCTCTGTTTCTTTTCTAAAAAAGCAAGACATATTGGCAAAGTTAATATGTATTTCTTTTGCATACTTTCACACAAAAATTCTAGATAGCCACTACAATCTTACTATCTCTTTCTCCTCAGATTTAGATGCCCTTAGGTATCCATAATCTTCATGGAAGCAGTAAAGGCAGTGATTGCAAATTATGCCCGGCTTTCAGCTTCTATAGACCTCTGACCTTTACTGTTGGAGTCATTTAAGTTCCTGTGTAAACGGAGGACCTTTACAGCATTTGAAATCCTTGATAGGTTAAAAAGAAATCTATGGGGTGTTATTGTTATTTTTAAGATAAATTCAGCCAGGCTTTTGGTCTAACATTGATGTTATATACTAGGCCTAGTAGCAGAGCTGTTTATTGACTATGATCAGGAGCTTACACATTATAAAAATGTATAAACATTTATAATGATTGCTGCTCTTTTGTATCAGCAAACAGTTGGGTTGTTCTTTAGTTCTTTAGGGACTATTAAAGTTCTACTGAGCCAAAATCCTTCTTTCTACTGTTCTATGTCCTTCCAGGGATATATTTCCTTTCCTGATACTCTTCCTCATGGTAGAGTCTTCACTACTGGTTCTCAGATCCCTCCAAGGCCAATGGCCTATCAAATTGCTTAAAAGGTATAAAGGTATACTCCTGAAGGATAAATGCTTGTTTTCCATGGTCTATCTCAACTATTCTAATCCACCTGATTGCCAGGGCTTGGTCATTATTGATTGGAGCATCTTCTTTCCAACCAAGCCCTAGTGAAAATAATATAGACTATATAGGCAATACATTTGTACAAATGTTTTAGTCATATTCTAAAGTCAAATAATTCTATTTTTGATGTAAGCATCAGCTATGAGTAGTTTTGAAATTGTTTTAAAACAAGTCACATTTGTGTGAATATGTAAACAATTTAGGCAAAATACATCTTCATATTCTTCCATAAAGCTTTTTAAAAACCATTACAAAAGATATTACAGAGAAATCTGAATTCTGTCTCTTAACCACAAAAGTGCCCTGGCTTAATAAATCATGAAGAGAATCAATGAGGCTTGCATAAGATGCCTGAAAGAAAGCTGCAATCATTCATAAGGAGTAACTTTGGATGATTAGTAAGTTCTCTAAAGTAGTTGAGATTGCAGAAAACTATAAGCACTTAGTCCAACAGTTATCACTATCCCATACACCAGTGGAGCCATTTTGAAAGTGTTTCCAATAAATCCACAAATGCCTTGACTGGAACTGATGCGGACAATTTTTGCAGAACTTTATTGTAGTTCTCGGTTATAAAGGTTGCCATCTGAATGGAATACTAATGTTCTTTTGTCAGAGTGCTAAATACTTGTTTGTAATTCTAGATAATTTTGATCAAATGCCTCTACTCAAGAGGAAAAATAACAAAAAATGTGCTATTACCATGTATAATAAGACATATAGAAATATGACAGAATCATAAAACTTATTTAAAATATAGATGATTAAAGAACATCCATTTGGAAACCTACTTGAGTTAATTTCTCTCCTTCATGGTCAAGAAAATATATTTCTTGAATATTTTGCTCTATGGGCCAAGCACTGTGCTGAATCCTGGAGGGAAATAAAGATAAGTAGAATTGTATCTGCCCTAAAATTATTTCAGAGATGAAGAAGAACTCATGATTGATAAGCAAGAGTACAACATGGCTGGAAAGAAGGTATGACTGTGGTCATTCCTATGGTCAATTTATGCTTTTCACCATCAGGATAGGGATTGTACTTGAGTTTTTCAAGAAACTTTGGGATATTGATTAAATAACAACTTCTATTGTTTAAGAAGCCTTTCCAGTTCATTTGAAGAGAAAAATATACAGGCTTATATAATTCCTATTTAAAGAGGTGAAAGTTGCTTAAGTACCAAAATTACATCTTAGTTTAAACACAACTAGATGACATAGATGGGCTTCATTAGCTTGCTGGTGACTGAATGAACCTAAAATAATTATAAATCCCTATAAAAACCTAAAATAATTATACATTTATAATTATAAATTTAATTATATAATTTTATATTATTATATAAAAATTAATTACTTTTGTTGTATGGCTCATCTTATAAATGTTGAGTGTATGAAAATTAATGATATTTTTAGAGAAAGAATAGGTTACAAAAAGTTAGCAAAAAACAGCTAGTAGATGTGAATAAAGGCCAGTGAATTGATTGTGATTAAATCATGGATATATAGGCCAGTAATAATTTGAAATGATAGATTTACAAGGGTGAACTTGTATGTGTATACTGTCAAATCAACTGGGTGATATGTAGAAACATATTTACTAGAATATATCATTGTACATCTAATCTATTCTGGAAAATAACTTATTTGGCAGTGTGTTTCAGTACTTGAGACTGCTTGGCCTTAGTTTACTGGAAAATGGAGTGTAGAAAAGTGAAGGTATCTGTATCTGTTCCCAGTGATGATATTATTTCATTGTTACAGTTCTATGAATCATTTTCACATCTTTCTTTGCATACCATGGGTAAGAATCCCAATGCTGAGTATTCTCTGAAGTCAGTGGAAATCTGTTATTAGTTTAGCTGGATGTGAGTGTTTAAAAAAATTATATATTTTTTCCTGATGACTAAGGACCAAGAAAAACAGATGGTTGGGTGAGGAATTTGGAGGTTGTAGGATAAGCTATTGCCAACAAGATTCCATAATATATTCAGTCAACTGGAGCATTTTGATGACACCAAATATAGAAAAAAATCATGTGTCTGGTTGTCTTAGTGCCTTATGTGATGATTGAAAGAAAATTTATTTAACTTGAGCTGAGTGATATTTGTTTATTATAGAAAAGAGGCCCATATTTTTTAAACAAAACAAAATGTTTTCCTGCTCATGCTTGACTTTGATGAATAATTTTATTTTTTACTTTTAAACAAAAAAAAGGTTATTAATAATTAAAAAAATTGTTTAGATTATGTGATCAAATTGAACTTATCAGTTACATGTATAGATAGATTGATCAATAGATAAATATATAGCGATATACAAAAACTATTTGAATTGTTGTATGTTAGAAATAATAATTTTAAGTTCAGAAAAGACGTCCTTATTTAAGATGAAATACAGCAAAGCAGTTATCCTTGCACATAATTTTCATTGTACTCCAGTGCAGAGTGACAGTCTATGGTAACACTTAGGCACCAGGACATATCTTTAATAGTGCTTGCCTACTATATGCTTGTCTTTATTATTTTTGTCCTCTACCTTTTTTTGGCCTACATCCCAAGACTGTCTTTCTCTTAGATAGCCAGGCTATATTCTCTTTATATCTGTCTTATTTCTCATGATTATGTTCTATGCTTATTTTCCTTTTCTTTACTTTTCAAATTTACTTTCCTTATAAATAAATTTGATAGGCACATCCACAGACATTTTTAGTTATGAGTACCATATCTTTGAAAGTAAAGCATTTAATGTCTCAACATTTGGGACTGCAGATGTTGTTTTAGAATAAGAACTAGTCATCCTATTACATTTTCTAATGGACAATTAGAAAAAAAAGTGAAAAACAGACAGCTCTGTCAATGGCTGAGTATCTTCAAGGATGCCTTTAGGAACAGAATGACATGGAGTATAAGGGACTATAGAAGCAAATTATCTTTTCACACTGGTTTTTATACAGTCAGAGATGAGAATCCATGAGCTGGATATGGACATACTATAGTATCTTAAAAAATAATAAAACTTGAAGTAAGACAAACCTAGATTTTAAAGTAACAGAGTCCTGAAGTAAAACACATTTCTCTTTCCTGGTGTCTACATTCTCTAAGGCAAGTTATAGCTACTGTGAACCTATTTCCTCCTTCCCCAAATGAACATAGTAGAATTGTACTTGAAGGTTGTTGAGATGTTAGAAACAATGCACATAAAGACTATATTGTGAGACTGAATTTGTTCTTTATTTTTATGATTTCCCATAGACTGTTATTGATCAGAAAAGGTGAGATAAATGACAGTAGTGTGGCATTTCTGGTGAAGGTCAGATGCTTACTTTAATGCTTATGCTTATTTTTTTCATTTTTCTCAAAGTATATTTGGTGCACTAAAATAATAACAGAAAAATGTTCATGCTAGGTGTGGAGTTTAACTTTGGCAAGATTGGTAATTGTTTTTCACCTTAAACTTTTTATTTGTCTAAAATTCTGAGCATTTGAGTTACTAACATGGAAAGCAGCTTCAGAAAATTGCTGTACTAACCCAGTCTGTAGCTCTGATACATGATCTCTGTAATCATAATACAAAATAATACTCTTATTTTTGTGTAGTGACTCACAGAATGCTAACATCTTTACAGTGATATAGTGTAATCAGAAGATATTTTATGTACAGTTTTCAGAGAAAAAAATGGAGAAAAAAGCAAACTATTCAAAGCCACAGGATTTTTGAGTGCAATATTCAAGGTAGAAACACCATACTCTATTAAGCTTTTTTCCCCTCTATTCTGCATAGTTTCTTTGTTCTTTGAAATCTTTAATTTTGTCTTGTAGAGAAGTAACTTCCCCTAGACTAGTAGATTGGTAGAATAATCTTTTATGTTTATTTCTAGTATTTACCCAAATATTCTTAGATTTAAACATATTTCCTTACAAAGAAATTTGATGAAAATGGGACTTCCTATACATTAAAACAACCTTCTGTGTACTTTCTTCACTTGAAAAAGACCTTGTTTGAAAATCAGTAGGATACTAATTTTATATATTCACAGTTTACTTTTCTGAAACCAGAATTCTTTTGCATGTGACAGAAAAAAAATTATCTTTTTTAAAGAGTCACTAAAATAGAAAGAAAGAAATTAAAAAAAAAATCATGTTAGGAATTTATTTTTCTTAAGTTATGCTGCTATTTGAAAATAGTAAAATTCAGTATGAATAGCAACTTTCATAAAGTGTTCCAAATTTTTGAAAGCCTCAATCATTTTTTAAAATTTCTGATATAATTTCATGTTTTTATGAAACATTTAAAAGATTCGCTGATCTTTATCTTTGTGTAAAAGATTGTCTTTCATTCCTCTTAGCAGAAAACTCCAAAGCTGATCACCTAAGCAAAAAATAATTTTAAAGTTGTTTTATTTTATCATTATTTTTCCTGAAGCATTACTAGAAATTTATAATTAAGAGAAAGGATATTTGCTGTGTTACAAACATTTTTTAAAATGTAAGTGTATTTTATGAGGTATTGGTATTTGGTGAACTGATCTCATTTTTCTCAAAGTTAACTGGTATAATATGTTTCATTGATATAGGTGACTATTGTTAAAATGATTCACTCATCATGGAAGATTATTTTAGGGAATTTTAATCCAATAAAATATCAAAACTTCCATAATATATCTAAAAATACTTATTTAACTCTTGGTTGAAAATGCTCTGTGTGCTTAGTGGCTCAGTCATATGCAAGATACAAGATCAAGATACAAAAGTCAACTATTTTTCTACATAGTACTACCAAGATGTGGTGTGTGTTCATGCTGTCACATCTGACTCATTGCCACCCCACAAGGCTCCTTTATCCATGGGATTTCCCAGGCAAGAATACTGAAGTGGGCTGCCATTTCCTTCTCCAGGGGATCTTACCCATCATCTCTTGTGTCTCCTGCATTGTAGGCAGATTCTTTACTTTCTGACCCATTGGGAAGATGTTTGTAGTTATCAGTTATTCAAAGAAAGCTTTTATATTCCTTTTTGAATATGAAAGAACACCTTATTTCCATAATCATTAGGAATTTCTTTTTATATTGATATGAAGTTTATCTCCATGTACTTTCACATATGGAACTATATAGATTGTTTTATTTTGTTTCTACATGACATTCTTTTAAATATCAAATATTAAATTTCCGAATTTCAAAATTGTTTCTAAAAGATAATACCCAGAGTTGAACACGGTATTCTATATCACCTAACAAATGAAATGGGTAACAACGTTATTTGCTTTTCTGTGGACCATGGATACATTTTAATGCTAAACATTGTTTCAGCCACTTTGCTGGTGAAAATTGAATAAATTGACAACTATATTGCTAATTCTCCTTGCCAGTTATTATGTCAAGTATTATGTAAAGCAGGCTGACATATTTTATAGCTACCATGTTAGTTGAGTTATTTTGATTCATGTGATACAGACAGGGAAATCTATGATTCTCAAGATTACTTAACTACAAAGCAGAGTGATTCAAAGTCTAAACTCTCTTATGTCCGTGCTCATATACTTAGTCACTAGACAATAGTGCATTCCTAAACTAAAATTAGAAATTAAGAAGAAGAAGAGAGTGTCAGGATGAGATGGCTGGATGGCATCACCAGTGCAATGGACATGAACTTGGGCAAACTTCGCGAGATAGTGAGGGACAGAGAGGTCTGGTGTGCTGCAGTCCAAGGGGCTGCAAAGAGTCGGACACAAGTGGGTGACTAAACAACAAATTAAAATACTGAGAACTTTTACATGATCAGTGATCTCACATAGGTACTTCTGGCAAGAGTGATTTCTTCAGAAGCCTAAACCTGTGCCTTGGCTTTGGGCTAGCTGCCTGGCACCTGATCTTCAAGTCTGATTCTCCATTCCGCCCAAAATCTGACTGATGCTTTAGTCTTTTGGAAAAATTGTTTTCCTTTTAATCAGCTATTTTAGGATAACTTTTATACTATTTCTTTGTTTTAGTTTCTTAATCAGTCAGAATTTGATTCTGTTTACAGCTAAGACTGATAGGCTCATCTGAAGTATGTTATGCTGTGATCAGGATGTATTGTAGCACTTTTCTTGTCTTTCTACCCAGTGATCTTATTAAACATGGGCTCAACTTGGTTTGTTCCATGAGAACTACATTCTTTTCTAAGTGCTTACAAACTGTGTTTGATAGTAAATTCATCTATAATTTGTCTGAGGACTATAATAATGAATACAACTTGTTTTGGTTACTTTAATATATCGCTTTCCCATCCTGAAAACTGTGAAAATACTTAGCCATGTTCAGACTTCTGTTGATAATAACTGAAATAACATTGGCAACATTTTATATATGACATTTTGGCACTTTGATGTTAGAAACTAGTTACCACTTTATTCTGATAAGAAAAAAAATTCTCTCTTTTTTTTCTTCTGATTGTTTTGAGAAAGAAACAAATTAAACATCTGCTTGAGTAATCAGTATATCTTACAACAGGCTTGCTCTATCAACACTTTCTCTGACAATAATTTATCTCCTTTACTCATTTTCCTCCTGAGAAATCTGTATGCAGGTCAGAAAACAACAGATAGAACTAGACATGGAACAACAGACTGGTTCCAAATAAGAAAAGGCTGTACATTGTCATCCTGTTTATTTAACTAATATGCAGAATACATCATGAGAAAAGCTGGCTGGAGGAGGCACAAGCTGGAATCAAGATCAATAACCTCAGATATGCAGGGTGAAATATCAATAACCTCAGATATGCAGATGACACCATCCTTATGGCAGAAAGTGAAGAAACACTAAAGAGCCTCTTGATGAAAGTGAAAGAGGAGAGTGAAAAAGTTGGCTTAAAGCTCAAGATTCAGAAAACGAAGATCATGGCATCTGGTCCCATCACTTCATGGCAAATAAATGGGGAAACAGTGGAAACAGTGGCTGACTTTCTTTTTCTGGGCTCCAAAATCACTGTGGATGATGATTGCAGCCATGAAATCCAAAGATACTTTCTCCTTGGAAGGAAAGCTATGACCAATCTGGGCAGCATACTTAAAAGCAGAGACATTACTTTCCCAACAAAGGTCCATCTGATCAAGGCTATGGTTTTTCCAGTGGTCATGTATGGATGTGAGAGTTGGACTATAAAGAAAGCTGAGTGCAGAAGAATTGATGCTTTTGAACTGTGGTGTTGGAGAAGACTGTTGAGAGTCCCTTGGACTGCAAGGAGATACAACCAGTCCATCTCAAAGGAGATCAGTCCTGGGTGTTCATTGGAAGGACTGATGTTGCAGCTGAAACTCCAATACTTTGGCCACATGATGCGAAGAGTTGACTCATTGGAAAGACCCTGATGCTGGGAAAGATTGAGGGCAGGAGGAGAAGGGGACAACAGAGGGTGAGATGGTTGGATGGCATCACCGACTCAATGGACATGGGTTTAGGTGATGGACATCCAGGAGGTGGTGATGGTCCAGGAGGAGGCATGCTGCGGTTCATGATGTCAGAAAGAGTCGGACACAACCAAGCAGATGAACTGAACTAAACTAAACTTAGTCATTTTCCGAAAGATTCTCATCCCCACCCTTAGCCCCACCACCTCTTCCCATCCTGTATTACCAATCTTTCGCTTAAAAGACTGAAGTAAAGTCTAATCTTCAGCAGGAAACTTTTTTTACTCTTCCAACCTGCATCAATAACTGAATTCTCTGATTTCTATTATCTCTAATAATTCAGATCATGTTGCCTGACACTTGACTTTAAACATCTGGTGCAGTTCTCTGGATACATCAGTTGTGTAACACTCTATATAGAGTGCAAGTACTTTGTAAAAGAAGAAGCTGTTGTCTGTTTTCTTGCCTTATTTCTTCATCTATTTCTTTATGGGTACAATGAGATCCTTAATCTTCACATGTTATCCTTCTATTATATTAGACTGTCTAATTATGAATTCTGAAGAAGGTACAGAGCTATTCCTTTTTTTTTTTTTTGGTAAATTCAGTGTGTGCAAACTGACTTGCATTGACATACTTTTTGACTATAATAGTCCTAAAAAGTATATTTTCCTTCTTCTTTTTTTCCCCTTCATGACCCAGGAGAGTTTATTTGGATATGTTTTGAGAAAACATTGTGTTTATTTGTTTTTAGATAGTGTAATAGAGACCTTTTAGACTATCTGCCATGCTCCCAGTGGGGGTCCTGGCAGCTGGGCCTGTTTTTTCTTTTGTTTTTTGGTGACTATCTGCATGGTTTAGACACCAAATCGAGCAGGAATTTAGAAATAAGAATTCAGAGATACTAGTAAATTTGGGGTCTTTTTAAAACAGAAACTTACAAACCACAAAGCAGCTGGAGAAACATTTTCCCCTTATGAAAGAGGAACAGGAAAAGACTTCAGGCAGAGAAAGTGGAATTTAAGGTACTCAGAATGAATTAGATTTGAAAGACTCTGTGACCCTAAGAGTGAAGGAGGAGGGAAAGGGTGTGTGTGTGTGTGTGTGTGTGTGTGTGTGTCTGTGTGTCTGTGAAATGAATGAGAAGGACTAGAGGGACTGTAGAGGAATTGCCTTAATTCCTAATATCTTCTTAGTTCTCTCCCCTCCAAGGCCTGCCTCACTATCTTCCTCTGAGGTCCATGAGCTACAACTTTAGTTTTATCATACATTTTCTGATTTTTTAAAAGTGAACCTGAGGAGATTTCTGTTACTCACAAGCCAAATAACTTTAACCCATACACACAATCAGGGATGTTAAGTGGGAAAATAAAGAATAAATATTAAAATTAAAAGAAAATAAAGCTCTACTTACATTACTTACATTAATATGATAACAAATTCTGTTTAATTTGGAAAACTTTACAGTCTGAATCTAAAAAGCAAAGGACTTCAGACATTTTCCTCTTCAGCAGGTATCAAACATGGAAGTAATTCGTTACCTGCCCACAGAGACACACCTGAGGACTAAAACTATGCACAAAGAGATGATTCCAAAGTTTTAAAGGTGGTTAACATTCTTCAGAGTGAACAGAAAGCAAGAGACTTTATTGTATCTAATTGGAGTTATAACGATGTTTGGAATTTGAATTCTGAACAGCTGCAAAACCAGAGTATGGAAATTATTTTCACTTAGTGTAAAGCACTGATATAATGTGCAATCTACCATTCCAACAGAAAATGCACTGGTTCTAGAAGAATATGAGATGACAAACTAATCAAGGAGATAATCTAAGTTGAGTCCCTAGGAGGGAAAAAAATTTATAGTTTTTTTATTTAATTTTTAATATGGACCATTTTAAAAGTCTTTGTTGACTTTTTTTTTTTAAATAATATTGCTTCTGTTTTATATCTTGGTTATTGGGCCACAAGGCATATGGGATCTTAGCTCCTTAATTTGGGATTGAACTGCACCCGTGCATTGGAAGGTGAAGTTTTAATCACTGTACCACCAGAAAAGTCCCATGATTCTATAGTTTGCTGAGAGTCTCATTTATTACTTAGTGAGACAAAGTCACACTGCATAGAATTGGCAGATTTCCAAGAATTTTACTCAAGTTAACTTCATAGTTGAAATTCTATTGTAGGAATATAGTCTTTCTAATATAATTATTTTAGTATTTTATATGTGATGTATGTTTTGTTTTATATTTTGTTCTTTTCAAGTGCATCTAATATAAATGACAATTGTCTGGGTAGATCCAACACATAATTTCCTTTTAAAATGTTGATTCTCAGAAAGTAGATATCCCAAAAAGTACTCTTACACAGTGGCCTTTATTAGAGATTATTCTTATTTGTTGTCTTCATACTACATATGTAAAACTTTTCTGCTTTCAATTTTAAGAATCCATGAGAATAATAAAATCAAATAGTTCAGACTGATGCCCTGCTAGCCCTAAAGGAGAATTTTGTCCATAGGCCTTATTCAGTATTTCTTATTCAGGAAAAATCTATGTATAAAGCAGGATGCAAAGAAATATTCTTGTAAATGTTAAAGCACTTTTGATTATTAAAATATATTTATCTCTATGATTTTGCTTACTCATTGTCTGATAGCAACAATTGCTTCTCATTAGTTGGCATTACTGTTGTAATGCTTGAGGCTATTCACAGCCCATCTGCACACAGGAATAGCATTGCAGCTCTCATTTGATGGCAAAAAATAGGATGCATTCCATTTTGAACCCATATAGTTCATCCAAATTGAATGGACTCTCTAACTCTAATGCTAAAGATCTTTTCAAAACTTCATGCTGGCTTCATTAACAGTTAATATTTTCCCAAAGCATCAATCTTTGTTAGAGGTTTGGTGAAGGCAGGAATGAATAAACAGTAAATTTTTTTTTCTTTTTTCCTAACAATAAGGGCCAAGGATCACATGTATCAGGTTAAAGAATTCTTTCTTTGATAAACAGAATAGTTGTATCAGCATATACAATAGATGATAGAATGGTATATCAACAAAAGAGTTGGGAGATGTCCTAATTGAAAGATAAATTAAATGAGGAGAGTGGGCTGTGGAAGCTAATATTATTGCCTTTTAAACCAGGCAAGTGAGGTATAGAAGAGAGAAGAAGAAATCCATTTCTCATTATAAAAGACCAAAAGGGAAAAAAAAATCATAGTCGCTCAGGCTTGTCTCACTCTTTGCCATCCTATGGACTGTAGCCAACCAGGCTCCTCTGTCCATGGAATTTTGCAGGCAAGGATACTGGAATGGGTTGCCATTTCCTTCTCCAGGGGGGCCTTTGGAACTCAGGCTCCCTGCATTGTGGGCAGACTCTTTACCATCTGAGCTACCAGGGAAACGTATAAAAGACCAAGGAAGACTACTTAGTCCTAAGCTGAGGAACTGGAACAAAACTAACTCTAAATAAATGCTAGATGAAGGAATAAATAAATGAGGAATGGAAAAAAATGACTAAATATATGAGTGCACGTTCCTAGTTCATCAGATAGAAGACGTGTTTAAGCACTACATTTCATCTATACTGAGTGACAAAAGTTTTCATGAAGTTGAACACAATGTTGGCAATGGAACTTAATTAAATACTTTTTATCAGTTTATTATATTTTATCAGCATTTTTCAAATACTTGTTTTAACATTGTGTGATGAGTGTAAATGAAAAAAAAAACACTTATTCCCTTTGAAGAAATTTTTATTACTCTAAAGATACTCTGCAATTATATACAGTTATCATTGAAGTAATCAAAGAGAAAGGAGTATATACTCAGAAAGTGAGCTGCAAAATATGGAAACACTGAAGTAGCTAAATTTGCATTATAAGCAAATATGTTTTCAAGTTTTTTGTTAATTTCTATATACGTTTTTTCTATTATAAAAGTAATGTGAATTTTATTTAGAAGTATTTCATAAGGTAGACAATGAAGCAAAGAAACACTCATAATCTTTCCCAATCCATTGATCTTAACAAATACGTATACTGACTTCTAAAATACTCATGCTTAGGAAGAATACCACAACAATTAACACTTATAATACTCAACAAAATTCAGTAATGTTTCCTAAATGACTAGTTAAATTTGATGTAGCCAAACAATAAAATGCAAGGCAACTATGAAAAGGATATTTTAAAAGCATATACAGCATCGTTGCAAGATCCAGATAATAAACTCACATTATGCTTCCAAGGTCATACATTTATATCTGTATTTGTTGTTGGTTTGTTATTTAGTCACTACATTATGTCTGACTCTTGTAATCCCATGGACTGTAGCCTGCCAGGCTCCTCTGTCCATGGGATTCTCCAAGCAAGAATACTGGAATGGGTTGCTATTTTCTTCTCCAGGGGATATTCCTGACCCAGGAATTGAACCCAGGTCTCCTACATCACAGGCAGATGATTTACCAACTGAGCTATGAGGGAAGCCCATCTGTATATTAGATAGGTAGATAGATAATATCTAAGTATATTAGATAATACTTAGATATTATCTATTTACCTGTCTATTACTGAAGAGTCACCACAACATAGATAATAACTTACTAGAAATAAAAGAACATGCTCTAAACCAAAAATTCAGAGCATGAATAAAAAGGAAAGATTAGCCCTGTTGGTTGAGATTTGAATTAGTGGTCTGGGAAATCAAGTAGAAGAATGTCTCAAAACACAGAGGAAAAATATAAAGAGATGAAGATCATGAAATGAAAAAAAAAAAAGGAAAACCAGAAGACATAACAGAAGACATAACACATGAATAATATGATTTGAAGGAGAAAAAAGGAACAGATGGAAGAAGGACTATAATTAGACAAATTAAAAAAGAAATTCTCCTGGTGTGAAGAAAATTAGAGTGCAAATTAAAATTGTTCACTACATTCCAGGCAGGATTGGTGGAACACAGACCTGGGTATATCATGGCAAAATTCCTAAAATACAAAGTGAAAGGAAAATGCTCTTGTCTGCTACTTAGAAGGCTGAAGTTATATAGAAAATAATGTTTTATCAGTGATATCAAATTGAATCCATCCCAGGTAAGATAGCTTTCACTTGGTGGTGAAATACTGAAAAATATGTAAGCCTTCATAAACTATATCATTCTCATATTTAATATTCAAGCTAAAATTCTTATCAAGCAAATCAGATCAGGAGTCTCAGTGGAAAGGTAGTGGAAGAGAGAAACTATACATTAGTGAGTAGTGGGTAAGGATGATAACTAATTATATACAATAAGTCCTAGTTACAGTTTCCTGATATAAAAGGTACAAACTGCTGTACAGGAACTAAAAGTACTCAACAATTATAGCAAAATGGGGATGGAGTAGAAAAGGAAATAAACTACTTCCCATAGTTTTCTCTCTTTGTAGGAATGTATGTAGGAAAGTAAAAAAAACTCAGTCTTTATTTTTTTTTTTCCTGTAAGAAGGGAAAATATATATAAGATGAGAAAGTTTGTATGGATAAATGGTGCTTTTTATACACTGACTGAAGAAAAACATTTTTTCAGGAATGTTAAAGAAATATAATCACATTTGGAAAGCAATGAAGTCAAATCTGTTTATAGTTATAGCAAGTGTAAATGGTTGACATTTGTATGGAATGGAGAGTCCTACCTGACATCCTGTGTTATCTGCATATCTATTAAAAAAGGGAGGAGAAAATAAAAGTAAAAGTGTAATTAAAACTCACTTAGAGAAACCTCAGGGAGCTATTTTAATTGTGGTCCTGATAAAGAATATTTGTTAAGACATTTCTTAGAGCTCTTGGTCCCTCCAGTTCAGTTCAGTCACTCAGTTGTGTCCAACTCTTTGCAACCCCATGGACCTCGGCATGCCAAGGCCTCCCTGTCCATCCTGAACTCCTAGAGCATGCTCAAACTTGATGTCCATTGAGTCAGTGATGCCATCCAGCCATCTCCTTCTCTGTCATCACCATCTCCTCCTGACTTCAATCTTTTCCAGCATCAGGGTCTTTTCAGATGAGTCAGTTCTTTGCATCAGGTGGCCAAAGGATTGGAGCTTCAGCTTCAGCATCAGTCCTTCCAATGGATATTCAGGACTGATTTCCTTTAGGATGGATTGATTGGATCTCCTTGGAGTCCTAGGGACTCGGAGGAGTCTTCTCTAACACCGCAGTTCAAGAGCACTAATCCTTCGGTGCTCAGCTTTCTCTATAGTCCAACTCTCACATGCATACATGACTACTGGAAAAACCATAGCTTTGACTAGATGGATCATTGTTGGCAAAAGAATGTCTCTGCTTTTTTAACATGTCTCTAGGTTGGTCATAGCTTTTCTTCCAAGGACAAGTGTCTTAATTTCAAGGCTACAATGACAATCTGCAGTGATTTTCAGTTCAGTTCAGTTGAGCCACTCAGTTGTGCCCGACTCTATACAGCCCCATATATCACAGGATGCCAGGCCTCCCTGTCCATTACCAACTCTTGGAGTTCACTCAGACTTACGTCCATGGAGTCAGTGATGCCATCTAGCCATCTCATCCTCGGTCGTCCACTTCTCCTCCTGCCCTCAAATCCCTCCCAGCATCAGGGTCTTTTCCAATGAGTCAACTCTTTCCATGAGGTGGCCAAAGTACTGCAGGTTCAGCTTTAGCATCATTACCCCCAAAGGAATCCCAGGGCTGATCTCTTTCAGAATGGACTGGTTGGATCTCCTTGCAGTCCAAGGGACTCNGTCCAGTACTTTGGCCACCTCATGCGAAGAATTGACTCATTGGAAAAGACTTTGATGCTAGGAGGGACTGGGGGCAGGAAGAGAAGTGGACGACAGAGGATGAGATGGCTGGATGGCATCACTGACTCGATGGGCGTGAGTGAACTCCGGGAGTTGGTGATGGACAGGGTAGCCTGGCATGCTGCAGTTTGTGGCGTCGCAAGGAGTTGGACAAGACTGAGTGACTGAACTGAACTGAATTGTAGCTCAGCAAACTTCTTTTACCATAAACATTCCCCTCTCAAACAGATCTCAGATAAAATTCCTTCCCATTGCCTCAAGCTGCTGCCTATGTGCTCATCCTGGAACATTTTTTGTAAAGATTCTTGAACAAATGTCAGTGGTTATAGATTATTTTCTGTGCACAACTGCAGAAGGCTTTGTGCTTTCTCATGCTTCTCTCAAGAACAATAAGCACCTTAACATTCTTTCCAGCCAACTCAACCAAAGATAGGAAAGAACAAGTCAGAATCACAAAACCTAACTCCTTCATCCTGGGACTGTGCCTGCGGGATGAGGAGAGGGGGTTGAGGCCTTGCCTCCATTTTGTCAGTAATGCCTAATGTGCTCCTGATACATTCTGATATTTTCAGATCTGAACATTGAGATAACTCCTTTTAACAAAACAGTTTAGTAGTTAGTATTGGTTTTAGCCAAAGTAATGAATTAAACTCATAACTCTGAATTGTAGAGTTTAGTATTTTTTTTTTTAATAAAACATTTTCAAAAGATATAATACACTTTCTACTAGCAGTGAACTCTTAATTTGTGTAAACTTTCACTTCTGGAAGTAATGCCAAGAGAAAGGAAATCATCCCTGATAGTTTATTTTTTCAGAGTAATATCAGTTTAGTTACACATTGTAGTATCTCCAAATTCAGAACATGTCTTCCAATTAATATGTTTGCAACATTAATCTCAATTTCCCCACCCCTTTTTAGAACTATATAAAATAATAATACATCCATCATGTCAGATTTCGTAGAGTTGCTGTATCTGGTGAGCAACATTTATGTATTTAGTTTCTACATTTAAGAGCAAGGTTTTCACTCAAGTGTAGTCTCTAAAATTTGGTTAGAGAGTACAGAGTCAACTGTTAACAGCTGTCTGATCTTCTTATGATTTTTCAAGGAGAATAATATAGTAGTCACATGTGCTAGCTGAAAATTTGGAAAGACTCTTACATTTTTATATTAAGTAAATTTAAGAGAAAAAGATAAAATTGACTCAGAAGTAATTCTTAAAATTGAAAAGTGGGAATAAGACTACATGAGGGGGAAATGTGTAAGTAACTATGATATTTTAACTAAATATACAAAAATGTTGGTCTTATTCTAGTAAATTTATATAACATATAATGAATCCAAAAATTTCAGAGCACTTTTATCTGCTGGGTGAAATAAATATAATAGATCTTTGCAAAATTTCAAGTTATTAATATCTTCTAGTTGAAAATTTCACTGCATATTCATACCTCATGAATTGATAATGATTCATCAGCTTGTAAATGTCTCACTTTTTGTACAAAGTTTGTCAGAAGAGTTAGAAAATATGAAGCAATTTGAAAAAAAAAAACTAGTTTAAATATTCCAATAAAATTAAAATAAGCCCTAATTTAATACGTACATTTATGTACACAAGAAGCACTATTGTTTGAGTGTTTTCGAAACTTTTCTTTCTGTTGAAAACATATATTGTCTCACATATCAAGATATATATTTTATAAAATATCTTGTTATTCTATTTGATATCCTGAAAGCTTTAAAGTTTGCCTTTTTTTTTTAGCTTAAATTTTTTTTTAAAGAAAATAACTACAATCCTCCTATCTATATAGGGAAAGTGTCAATGAAGTGCAAATCTGAACTTCTGAAAATAATACTATCTGCCTAAAAAGCATTATCAGAGGTGATTCCCTCCACAGAGTTCATAAAAGATGACAGAAACCACAGGAGGGATGATAGATTAGTAAAATATTATTATCTGTATACATGTTCATCATTGAATCATGCTATACCAAGACTGTTAATGTTATATTATCCCTTAACAAAATCGATGATGATAAGAGTCAAATAATTTTGGACCCAAAAGACTTCCTCACCATAAGAGTGCCCTCCTAATAATACACTTTGAAAACCTATTTTAAACTGGTTTAAGTAGAGATATAAGATAGTTAATATATACCATGGAGCCAGGCATATAGAGTAATAGGTGCTCAATAATTCTTTGTATAAC
Organism: Neotragus moschatus; assembly: GCA_006410615.1. Classification (NCBI taxonomy): domain Eukaryota; kingdom Metazoa; phylum Chordata; class Mammalia; order Artiodactyla; family Bovidae; genus Neotragus; species Neotragus moschatus. Next base: position 103,025 of record SJYA01000288.1, on the reverse strand, counting down.
TAGATAATTTATTCACTTTTATTTGAAATTATCTTTAGCATGTTCTAAGACTCTCTTGGTAGTTCAGCTGGTAAAGAATTCACCAGCAATGCAGGATACACCAGTTTGATTCATGGTTTGGGAAGGTACCTCGGAGAAAGGATAGGTTACCCACTCCAATATTCTTGGGCTTCCCTGTGGCTCGGAAGGTAAAGAATCCACCCGCAATGTAGGAGACCCAGGTTCAATCCCTGGGTTGGGAAGAGTCAGATACAACTGAATGACTAAACACCACGCAGTTTATAATAATCACAAGAAAAAGAACCATTATAATGTTTGTTTTCACTACAAGCTTTTTAGAAAGCAAAATGGTAGTCAATCAGTTGTTTCTGACTCTGCATCTCCATGGACTATAGCCAGCCAGGCTCCTCTGTCCATATGATTTTCCAGGCAAGAACACTGGAATGGGTTGCCATTTCCTTCCCCAGGGGATCTTCCCAATCCAAGGATCTAACCTGGGTCTCCTGCATTACAGGCAGATTCTTTAACTTCTGAGCCATAAGGGAAACCCTGCAAAAAGCAAATATAACATAAATAAGCCATAATGTAAAATCAATTATATATTTTAAATTATCTGACCACTCTTCTATAACTCTTCTACAATTTTGTATGCATGATACAGTGTAGATTATATTATGTTAAGTGAGGAAAGTGAAGGAGAGCAAGGGGAGAGAGAGCATATTTTCTTAAGTTAAAAAGGAGAGTGTAGATATGGCAGAGACCCTGATGGTTTCCTATCCATTATTTGGTCCCTGTTTCTTCCTTTTTGGGGGGAACATTTACTTCTAGCTTTATAATACTTGCCTATAATAAATATTTAATTCAGTTATATTAATTCAGTTATATATGTTGAATTAATATTTCAGACTAGGGATGATCATTGGGCTAAATTTATTGTTTTCAAACTGTAACATGAATTAGATTTACCAAGGGAACTTGCTAATATATATATTGCTGGGTCCCATCCTCAGTGTTTCCTAATTCAGTCCATTAGAAGTGGAGCCTGAGAGCTTCCATTTCAAACTAGTTCCTCAAAAGGTGCTAAAGAGAATACAGTTTAAAAACCTTTAGTCTAAGCCAATAATAGTAATTCCTAGTGCTATGCAGATAGTAGAAATCTAAATATTCACGCATAGTGGTTTATGACTACTGTCCATTCTAATTAATAATTTTCTCTTCTGATAGTTAACCAAGGTGGCTTTTAAAATAATCAAATATCACTCCACAATAATTTATCTGTTTCTTTATTGGCTTAGAAAAGTACATAGGATCCAGTTCTGTCTAATAGCAATGAGAAGAGTTCTACTGACTACTTCTGTGCATGCAGTTGCATGCTCAGGCTTGTCTGACTCTTTTTGATCCTCTGAACTCCAGCCCGCCAGGCTCCTCTGTCCATGGGATTTTCCAGGCAAGAATATTGGAATGGGTAGCCATTTCTTCCTCCAGAGGATCGTCCTAACCCAGGGACTGAACCCAAGTCTCGTAAGTCTCCAAAATTGGCAGGCAGATTCTTTATCCCTGAGCCATGGATTATTTTACTGACAATTCTTGGAAAATACTTTCTTATTTTTGAAAATAATGCCTGGGAGGAAAGGCATTTCTGGATCTGGGTCTGTGAGAAGCTACCTTTGGATCAAAAAGGGAGTTAGTTTAAGAGGATAAACTGCTAATTACTGCAAAAAAAGCTGAGCAGAGACATGAAAGGGATCTGGAACCTTGCTGATACTGTTGAGCAATCTATTGGGGGAATCACACAGCCTTCATATTTTTTGTTACATGAGCTCACGTTACATAAGCTCATGTTACATGAGCTTATTGTTTTAAGCTCCTCTTCATAGAATTATTCTTTTCCTGGTAGCCAGAATCATCCTAACTGATGTACTGGATTATTCAAATAGCATAGTATGTTAAAAATTACTGTCTCTTGATGAGAAAGCAAAATGTAAAGAAGCAAAAGGATGATAATTATAAATAAGACTAAAAGTCATTAGTTTAAAATGATTGTACATGTATTCAATAGGAAAAAAATTCCACTTAGTCATTTAATGATTTCAAATGCTGTGATTTACTTTATTTGTAATTTCAAAAAAATTCTAACAGAATATTAGATGTGGTCATTGTCTTTTTGAAAAGAAACTTGATGAAATTTGTAAAGTATTATTTTTAAATTTAAATCGGAGACTTTAATTTTCCAAAAATATCCTCTAATGCTAGTTATTTTGGGATAAGATGAATAAAGAAAACTACTTCTTGGAAATAAATCTACTTTTTATATTTCATATTTTGAAAAATCAGTTACTTCTATTGCTAACATTTTAAAATATTGCTTAACGATTCCTCTGTATTAGACTTTTATTTTTATTTTTCCCCCATTACTACTCATGCATAGTTTTAGTATTTCTATGCAGAAGGCATCAGGTTTTACACTGACTACAGTCTGTCATTGAAAAATGATCTTGACAGAATTAAAGAACAGATGCAGGGCTGACATGGAAACAATAGGACTTTTAAGATACAAGAAAGCCATTAAGCCCGGTTCACTGATGTACAGTACCCACACTGCCATATTTTGTTCTGGATAGAAACAACTCCTCCTGCGTTCACAACCAATTGAGGTGTATATACGGATCAAACATTTGGAGGCCAAGCTTATATTTATACTTACTGCTACTAAAATTGATTGAAGAGCATGATTTTGAATCAACAAGAAAAGTGGGTAACTCCTCTAAATTCAGCAGATTCATTTACCCAATTGTTGACCCAACTGCCTCCTCTGGTGGCTGAGATGGTAAATAATCTGCTTGCAATGCAGGAGATGCAGGTTCAATCCCAGGTTCCTTGGGTTGGGAAGATCCCCTGGAGAAGGGAATGCCTAGCCACTCCAGTATTCTTGCCTGGAGAATTCCATGGACAGCACAGCTTGATGGGCTACAGTTCATAGGGTAGCAAAGGGTCAGACATGAGTGAGCAACTAACACTTCAACTTTAGACAAACATATCCTGCCCCAAAGGAATGGTCAAAATGCAACCTCTTCTCAAAAAGGCAAATATGGGAATAAACCAGTATATAAAAGATTATTTTGCCACAGTCATTTTTCACATAGGCCATTCCACTGGGGGAGGAGTGAGTGGTGAATGAGGCCATAGTGCACCTGGAAATGTTTCTGCCGTTATTTTTTCTGCTTGGGCAGTACAGTAAAATTTTGCCATCTGGTGTATGTGCAAGAGGAATGATTAATAAGTGGCCTGCTCTGTATCCCTAGCCAATAGTTTGTAGTTTCCTGTCTCTTATTAGAGACTATTAGGTTTTTAGCCAGTCAAGAACATGACTGGTCTCATAGCAAAAGAAATCAGCAGTTCTTCACATTTATCCATAGTACCCTTTTGGGGGGAGTGTTTTTCTGGGTATGCTGCTGCTGCTGCTAAGTCACTTCAGTCGTGTCCTACTGTGTGTGACCCCATAGATGGCAGCCCACTAGGCTCCTCTGTCCCTGGGATTCTCCAGGCAAGAATTCTGGAATGGGTTGCCATTTCCTTCTCCAATGTGTGAAAGTGAAAAGTAAAAGTGAAGTCTCTCAGTCGTGTCCGACTCTTAGTGACCCCATGGACTGCAGCCCATCAGGTTCCTCCATCCATGGGATTTTCCAGGCAAGAGTACTGGAGTGGGGTGCCATTGCCTTCTCTGTTTCTGGCTATACAAGTATTCAAAATAAGGAAAGGAGTATGTCAAGGCTGTATATTATCACCTTGGGCTTATTTAACTTATATGAAGAGTACATCATGCAAAATGCCAGGCTGCATGACTCACAAGTTGGCATCAAGATTGCTGGGAGAAAAATCAACAGCCTCAGATAGGCAAATGATACCAATTTAATGGGAGCGAGTGAAGAGGAACCAAAGAACCTCTTGAAGGTGAAAGAGGACAGTTAAAAATCTAGCTTAAAACTCAACATTCAAAAAATAAGATCATGTATCCCATTCCATCACTTCATGATAGGTAGATGGGGAAAAAGTGGAAACAGTGACATATTTTATTTTCTTGATCTTCAAAATCACTGCTGACAATGGCTGCAGCCACTAAATTAAAAGAAGCTTGTTCCTCAGAAGAAAAGCTACGACATGTACACCCGTGGCTGATTCATGGCAATGTATGGCAAAACCACTACAATATTGTAATGTAATTTGCATCCAATTAAAATGATTATATTTATTTAAAAATTTTTTAAAATCTAATTAAAAAAAAAAAGTTGTGAAAAACCCAGACATTGTATTAAAAAGCAGACATATCACTTTGCTACAAAAGTCCATCTAGTTAAAGCTATGGTTTTACTAGTAGTCATATATGGATGTGAGAGTTGAACTATAAAGAAGGCTGAACACTGAAGAACTGATGCTTTTGAATTGTCATGCTGGAGAAGACTCTTGAGACTCCCTTGGACAGCAAGGAGATCAAACCAGTCGATCCTAAAGGAAATCAACCATGAATATTCTTTGGAAGTACTGATGCTGAAGCTGAAGTTCCAATGCTTTGGCCACCCGATTGGAAGAGCATACTTGTTGGGACCTTGATGTTGGGAAAGACTGAGGGCAAGAGGAGAAGAGGGTGACAGTGGATGATACGGGTTGGGTGGCATCACTGACTCAATGGATATGAGTTTGAACAAACTTGGGGAGATAATGATGGACAAGGAAGCCTGGTGTGCTGGAATTCATGGCGTTGCAAAGAGTCAGACTTGACTTAGCAACTAAACAACGATGGTAGTGTTCAATTTACTTATCATCACCAGAAAGTTCTAAATTATGTCATAAAATGGCGTTAGTATAGTTAACTCCAAGACCGAAATAGTGTTCTTTCTTCTAATTCACACCTCAAAATATTCCAAAATATTCCAGCCACTACATTCAAATTTATCAGAGGTTTTGCAACCAAAGTGTCAACCACATAAAGATATGCATGATTTAAATTAATTTCTGAGAAAAAAAAATTAGAACCCCAAATATAATTTCCTTTCCTTAGTGAGAGTAAAAGTCCAAAGTAATTAACTACAGAATTAAAAAGTAAAGTCTGCAAATATTCCCAGTTGTTCATTCTGCTCTGTATCAGCCAGAAATGGATTCATTTACTTGAAGCCTGAGTAGTTTTGGTGTTCTTCCACCATCAGCTCTCTCTAAACAGACTAAGTTCAGTATCTTCAGTATTTTCAAATTTTGAATTAATCTAACCCCAAATTCACAGACATTCTTTAATTTTTAGAGTATGAACAGTATTATCTCTTGTAATTGGGTAAATTAGATGCACAGTGCAAACTCTTATCATAAATTTTAGAAATGCAAGTCACTCACTTCATAGTCACTAGAATTTCACACCCCCCTCTCAACTGTCCTAGGCAAAAATGATGTTCCCAGATGTACTTCTACAGGGAAACCATGTTCATCCTGCAGAAAAGCACAGGGAGCTCTTAGTGATTTCTGTGGGAAGGATCAAGCCACAGTAGCTTTTTAGGGTCTAGCTTCACTGTTTAGCATATCAGTTGTCAGAGATTGTGATTTATGAACTGAAACTCATTGAGGAATAAATATCATTTTAAAAAAAAGACTGTTTATGACACTACAGTTACTATATTTAGTGTGTCCTTAGGGAAAAATTACCTTTGTATATTGTATTTGCTCTTTGAGTGTGGCCATTGAGAGGCTCCTACTTTTTTTGCAAAGTTGAGTAATTTGTAATTTAACCACTACAGTTACCAGAACTTACTCAGTATGCCTTCCTACCTGGCCAGCATATTCAAAATTTTTTAAATTTCTATTTCTCATTGGCTCCTTGTGGCTGGTACCTTGAAGTGTACTTGGTCATTTCAGTCTCCTCTTTGAGATCTTGCCTTTTCTGTGTCTGTTTTGTATCTTTATCCCACCCACTGCCATTCATTTTTTTCATCCATAATAATACTAAAACAGCTACCCTCTATTTTAGCACATCTTTACAAGCAGTTAAACCCAAGAACATCTTTAGTGTTTTTTACTTATTTTAGGCTTGTCTTTTAAGATTATGGCCTTTCTTTTAAGAAAATATCTTCTTATTCTTCATTCCTCTGATGTTTTTACTGTTCTCACACCACTCCTGTCCTGAGAGTTGTATTTATATATATATATATATAAAACCAATCCAGTTACCATTTGAATACCTGAGAAAATCTGTTTGATAGAAACTGAGATTTCCCAACAGGTCTATGTAGTTGCTTATTCATGTTTTAGTGTAATAGCTTTCTCAAACTCTTTCTTTCCTCAAAGAAGACCAGGTACTGTATTCTTTACCTCAGTGTTCTTCATAATGAAATATATGAACTCCACTCAAAATGCCTATAAATTGCATTAAACCATTATGGATAATCAATCCCATGTCACCTGAGGTAATTTAGGTAAAGACCTAAGTAAAGTGACTCACATGTCTACCACAAACTTTGATATCCATTTGTTATTCTGGTCACTAAGTGCCAGTCTTTGTATTTCTCAAAGTCATAGAAAAAGACCAAGGTGCTATGGTTTTAGAACACAAATAAATACTTTGTGTTCTAAATACTTTTTTTTTTCCTATTCTGAATTTGGAATCACTTAAGTAGCAATTTCTAAGAGGCAAATAAAATTCACTTTGTCAGCTGTGATACTGATAAAGCTGTTTGGACAGCATATCTTTATTGCATGTCATAACTAAAAAGAACTTGCTAATGCCATGTACTTCTTTGCAGTTTAAATCCTAGAACTTCCCACACAAAGCACTAGTCAAGAATTGTCTCATACCTGGAATGGAAGGAAGAGAGAGGATAGATGTTATCACTTATTTGGGAAATCTAGAAATAAAATGAATGAATATAACAAAACAGATTCAGGCTCACATGTATGGAGAGAACACTAGTGGTTACCAGTAGGGAGAGGAAAGCAGGGAGAGGCAAGATAAGGGCAGTAGATTAAGAGGTGCAAACTACTATGTATAAAATGAACAAGCTATGTTTATTGGTTGTATTGTACAACATAGGGAATATAGCCAATATTTTATAATAACTATAAATGTAGTTATTATATATATAACTTTTAGTTATATGTATATAGTATCCATTTTAAAAATTTGAATCACTATGTTGTATACCTGAAACTAACATAATATTGTAAATCAACTATACCTTAATAAAAAATTAAAAATAAAGATGAGCATTACCAAGTGTTGGCAAGTATACAGATCTGAAATTCTTACACATTGATGGGGTATGTAAAATTGTACTTTAGAATAATTAGCTTGTTACAAACTCACTATACTGTTAGCATACAAAGCAGTCATTCTTTCCCAGTTATTCATCTAGGCGAAAGGGTAACCAGTACCCAGAAGGGACTCATATAGCACAAAGAACTGGAATAGCTCACTGCTCATCAACTCATGAAAGATAAACAATCCAATGTACAATTATAGTAAACAGGACAGAACATAGATACACACTATCTACTAAAACTTGCTGCTACCATGTTGAGCAAAAAAAGACAGACCCCAAAATGCTGATATGGCATGGTGTCCCATGGGGGGCAAGGGGGGTTCTGAAACTGAAAATTTAAACTGTCACACCACACAGCAGACTAGTTGACCCCTGGAGATGGATAAGGGCTGATTGCAAGGAAGCATGGGGGAACTTTCTGGAAGCATTCTACATCTTGGTAAAGATGATGGATACCCAAGAATATACAAGTATGGATTCTTTGAATTGTATACTAAATTGGTGAATTTTACTGTATGTAAATTAGACCTCCATAGAGCTGTTTTGATTTGATTAGTATCTTGGTATTTTGATAAAATATATGCCAATTCAAGTTTTCAAGTCTTTCCTTTTAATATTCTTACTTCCCTTCCTTCCCATTTTCCACTTGTTCCTTCATGTCTTTTTTTTTTTTAAACATTTCTTTCACCTGTAATTTACAATGTCAAAGTTATCCCTGGTTGCAACCTTTATGTTTAGACATAGCCTCGTCAACTGATTTGACTATATTGTTCAATAGCCTTACCTATATTACTGAAAACATAGTCTCTAAATTAAAATTTTAATAGTCATCATAGTCATCAATTATAGTATTTTTAAGCAGATTGGGCTGTTTGAAGGGTACCGCACATACATAAATGTATTCTCTAGGTTTTATGCAGCTGCTGCTACTGCTAAGTCACTTCAGTCATTTCCTACTCTGTGCGATCCCATAGACGGCAGCCCACCAGGCTTCCCTTCACCTGGGATTCTCCAGGCAAGAATACTGGAGTGGGTTGTCATTTCCTTCTCCAATGTGTGAAAGTGAAAAGTGAAAGGGAAGTCGCTCAGTCATGTCCGACTCTTTGCGACCCCATGGACTGGCAGCCCACCTGGCTCCTCCGTCCATGGGATTTTCCAGGCAAGAGTACTGGAGTGGGATGCCATCGCCTTCTAGTGCATTATTCAGTTGAAAACAGCTTTCCTACCACTTGAAACATTTCTTGAGCTTTTGTCATCATTATTGTATAGTTTTGGTTGTCCCTACAATAACCTTTTAGATGTCATTGCTTTGAGAACATGCTATTTCACTGCAACAGCATTTTTGAAAACGACCTTAAAAGTCAATAGTGTTCTTTCTGTGACCTACTTTCCACATAGCAATGTGACACATGGGAAACATACGTTGATAAATGAGGATCTTTGTTGAACATTAGAACAAAAAGCACTAAATTGGGTCTCCAGACATTAATTATTTTCAGAGACACAGTCCATCTTAGTGATCTTCAAATTTAGAGACAGTTTTACACTCTAACATGATTAAGCATGGAAATGTTTTAGACCTGGTGTGCAATAAACAATATTACAAATGGGTTGAGAAGAAGAGGGGGGAAAAAAAGACTTATGAACACATTTATAAATTAAATTGAGAATGGTAATGTCCCCAGACTTGAGACATTTTGACTAAGCAAAGCTATCTAATTCAAAATCTGAAAAGAATAGACAATTTACCATCTTCTGCCCGGTCTATTAATACCCTAGGCACAACTTGCTTTATAAGGCAGATAAAAGAACTTTCACAAACAGATGTAGCTTGATCAAAGTCAACACAAATGATTTGGATTAATGCTCATCATAAGTAAAACACAAGCAAACACATATTTTGCCTTTATATTTTTTCATAATGCTAGTTTATTATAACGTTATATGTGAGAAGTATATAATCAATTTATGTTGCCAAGTGGATACTATTTATGTTGATTATTGTAGATCTGAGCTTGTTATAAGTTTATACTAAATAATGTATATGAAAAGGCTTTTGGAAAATATAAAGCATTATACAAATGAAGGTGATTATTATGATTATAACCATCTTAAATATTTAGAGTAACTGTGACCATCTTAAAATATGCTTCCAACCAAGATAATCAGTCAGTCTGTTGCATTTATTGTATGAGTGTATGGTCAGAATTCTGTATTATACCAACTGTTGAGGCAGAAAGGAAGGAAAATATATGATCTGTGTCTTTTGAAAGACTTCACAGTTTGAAGGGGGCCTATGATAATCTTAAATGAGTGAATGAAAGATAACATAGGCACATCATATACCAAATGTCAAGCATATAAATTATGACAAGATTAATACAAAGTATCTACTCTTTGATGAACAGTAAGGCAAACAAAGGCAACCAAATAACTGCAATAAAATCAGTTGGGAATAATACATATTTGCACAAAGCACATGTTGTACATAGGTTGGTCAGTTTAGCACAGTGGTGGCATTTTAGCTGACCATAATCCCAAATTCTATAGAAAAATATGTTTTATTTGACCAAATTCAGTGTCATAGTTTTCCTCCTTCCATCCTTTCCTCCGTCCATCCATCCTTCCCTTCCTTCCTTTCTTTCTTCCAACAGATGCATAAGACCCCTATACTGAACATTGTAAATCTGTATTATGGGCTACAAATAAAATATTTAATAAAATGTGCATTGTTAGCACTGAAATTTAATTTTACCATACTTCAGTTCAGTTCAGTTCAGTCACTCAGTCATGTCCGACTCTTTGCGACCCCATGAATCGCACGCCAGGCCTCCCTGTCCATCACCAACTCCCAGCGTTCACTCAGACTCATGCCCATCGAGTCAGTGATGCCATCCAGTCATCTCATCCTCTGTCGTCCCCTTCTCCTCCTGCCCCCAATCCCTCCCAGCATCAGAGTCTTTTCCAATGAGTCAACTCTTCCCATGAGGTGGCCAAAGTACTGGAGTTTCTGCTTCAGCATCATTCCTTCCAAAGAAATCCCAGGGCCAATCTCCTTCAGAATGGACTGGTTGAATCTCCTTGCAGTCCAAGGGACTCTCAAGAGTCTTCTCCAATACCACAGTTCAAAAGCATCAAGCTGACACATTTTCATGTTGATATTTCATATATTCTGGAAGAAGACAGAAGACTTTTGAATTAGAAAATAGAGACATTGCCACTCACAGCTAAAGAAGCAGCTTTAGTGTTGCCATATGTGCTTTGGTGCTCTTGTTCCCCATCCCCCAAGATCACAGGATTATGTCATGGGNAAGCTGACACATTTTCATGTTGATATTTCATATATTCTGGAAGAAGACAGAAGACTTTTGAATTAGAAAATAGAGACATTGCCACTCACAGCTAAAGAAGCAGCTTTAGTGTTGCCATATGTGCTTTGGTGCTCTTGTTCCCCATCCCCCAAGATCACAGGATTATGTCATGGGACTAGGTAGATGCCTGCATATACATTGGGCTGGATTATAGGTGAAGAACACTGACTTTGGGGAATCAACTGCTTTCATAGCAAGTAGTAAGCAAGCCTGTTTTTGTTTTTCAGTTGAGGACAAAGATTACCTCATAGTAACCAGCAACATAAACAATACTGAGAAATGTTCCAGTTCTTTAGAGAGCAGTCATATGCTGCAAGATTTGTTGGAGAATACAAAATGTCAGAGTGAATCTCCCAACAGGTACTGTGTTTATGAATAGTATGTCTAAATATGATTTTATATGCATAGAGGTACACAGAATTATATAAATATATTAATCCTCTCCAAGTTAATTCATGAGTCTACTGCAGTCTGATCAAAATCTTAAGTTCATTTGAAATTATGAAAAAACATACATAGCTAGAAGGAATGTATATTGAAGAATTAGTATGGATTTTTATTGGGTTATATTTTGTAAAATTGATGACAGTTATGTTGTATGATTCAGAATTTCTTTTAAAAATATGTCTACCTTAGTAAAACTCTTCTATAGGTATTGGGTTAGTCAACTTGTTCCCATAATATCTTATGGGAAAACCCAAACAAACTTTCTGGCCAGTTCCATACATAAAGATGTTCACAGTGTGATGCTTCTGCGATATTATCTTGGAAAAAATTCTAAATGCTTATCAACATTAGAATGGACAAATAAGTTATTAACTAGAAATGAGTGTTGTTTAATTTTTATTTAGATCCAGTGGGATAATACTAAAAATCTATGCACAGTAAAAATAAGTTAAAAGGAATAATTGCCATGTATGCAAGTTAAAAATATTAAACATAATTTATTATTTATGAATATAAAATGGTAGTTATTTGATACCATATGCAGGGAAAAAAAACACAATTTGAGGATAGTTATTACCTTTAGATAAAGAGCAAAATTTAGGAATAAGATAGAATGGAAAGCTTTAACTGTTTATGAAATGTTTTATTTCTTTAAAAGACGATTTGAAGTAACTATGGCAAAATGTTAACTGCTAAATCTCGAGGGTGGGAATATATATATCTATCACAATATTTCAAACTCTATGCTTAAAACATTTCAATATTAAAAAACATACAACATATTAGTGCTTTACCTGCCTGCCTGCCTCTCTGAATAGATTAATGTGTATGGAAGTATTAAAATTTTTATTCAGTAAATGTACTTACAAGATATTAGTGATTAGTTTTGATCATGAGTCCTGTTCTCGTTTGTTTAAATTTTAATCAAATCATGAAATATAGAATGTTATACATCAGTTGAAAGGCAGTATTTTCCTAGAAGCGAAAGAGTGAGGGTAAGCAAAACAGCTCAGATTGGAAGGTTATTTGCAGTAGGGATAATTTTTTAAGTTTATTTTTTATTAAAGGATAATTTCTTTACAGAATTTTGCTGTTTTCTGTCAAAATTCAATATGAGACAGCCAGAAGTATACATATATCCCCTCCATTTTTAACATCCCTCCCATCTCCCTCCTTTTCACAACCCTCTAGATTGATACAGAGCCCCTGTTTGAGTTTTCTGAGCCATACAGCAAATTCCCAATGGCTATCTCTTTTGCATATGGTAATGTAAGTTTCCATGTTAATCTTTCCATACATCTCACCTTCTCCTCCCCCTCCCATTATCCATAACTCTATTCTCTGTTTCTGTATCTGTTTCTCCATTGCTGCCTTGTAAATACATTCTTCAGTAACAATTCTCTAGATTCTGTATATGTGTGTTAGAATAGTATATTTATCTTTCTCTTTCTGAATCACTTCACTGTATAATAAGTTCTAGGTTCATCCATCTCATCAGAACTGACTCTAATGTATTTTTTACACTTGAATAATATTCATTGTGTAGATGAACCACAACTTCTTTATCCATTCAACTGTAGAAGGACATCTAGGTGGCTTTCATGCTCTAACTATTGTAAATAGTACTGTAATGAACAATGGAATACACTGTTTTTTCAATGTTGGTTTCCTCAGGGTATATACCTAGGAGTGCAATTGCTGGGTCCTATGATGGTTTTACTCCTAGTTTTTAAAGGAATCTCCACAGCATCCTCCATAGTGGCTGTATCGATTTACTTTCCCACCAACAGTGCAAGAACATTTCCTTTTCTCTACACTCACTCCAGCATTTATTGTTTGTAGACTTTTTGATGATGGTCATTCTGACCAGCGTTAGGTGATATCTTGTTGTGGTTTTGATTTGCAGTTCTCTAACAATGAGAAAAGAAAATTAGAGTTACCAAGGGAATATTTCATGGAAAGACGGGCTCAATAAATGACAGAAATTGTATGGACCTAACAGAAGCAGAAGATTTTAAGAAGAGGTGGCAAGAATACACAGAATAACTGTACAAAAAAGATCTAAATGACCTAGATAATCAAAATGGTGTGATCACTCACACTCACCTACAGCCAGACACCCTGGAATGTGAGGTAAAGTGGGCCTTAGGAAGCATCACTAAGAAGAAAGTGGAAGTGATGGATTCCAGTTGAGCAATTTTAAATCCTAAAAGATGATGCTTTGAAAGTGCTGCACTTAATATGCCAGCAAATATGAAAAACTCAGCAGTGGCCACAGGACTGGAAAAGGTCAGTTTTCATTCCAATCCCAAAGAAAGGCAATGCCAAAGAATGCTCAAACTACCCCACAGTTGCACTCATCTCACAGGCTAGCAAAGTAATGCTCAATTCTCCAAACCAGGCTTCAGCAATATGCACACTGTGAACTTCCAGATGTTCAAGCTGCTTTTAGAAAAGGCAGAGGAACCAGAGATCAAATTGCCAACCTCTGCTAGATCATGGTAAAAGCAAGAGAGTTCCAGAAAAACATCTATTTCTGCTTTATTGACTATGCCAAAGCCTTCAACTGTGTGGATCACAATAAACTGTGGAGAATTCTGAAAGAGATGGGAATATCAGACCACCTGACCTTCCTCTGGAGAAACCTGTATACAGGTCAGGAAGCAACAGTTAGAACTGGACATGGAACAACAGACTGGTTCCCAATAGGAAAAGGAGTATGTCAAGGCTGTATATTATCACCCTGCTTATTTAACTTCTATGCAGAGTACATCATGAGAAACAATGGGCTGGAAGAAGCACAAGCTGGAATAAAGATTGCTGGGAGAAATATCAATAACCTCAGATATGCAGATGACACCACTCTTATGGTAGAAAGTGAAGAACTAAAGAGCTTCTTGATGAAAGTGAAAGAGGAGAGTGAAAAAGTTGGCTTAAAGGTCAACATTCAGAAAACTAAGATCATGGCCTCTGGTCCCATCACTTCATGGGAAATAGATGGGGCAACAGTGGAAACAGTGGCTGATTTTATTTTTCTGGGCTCCAAAATCACTACAGATGGTGATTGCAGCCATGAAATTTAAAGATGCTTACTCCTTGGGAGGAAAGTTCTGACCAACCTAAATAGCATATCAACACACAGAGTTGGACATGACTGAACAACTGAACTGAACTCAATAATGAGTCATGTTGAGCATCTTTTCATGTGCTTGTTAGCCATCTATATGTCTTCCTTGGAGAAATGTCAGTTTAAAGTTCGTTGTTTTTTTTTTTTCAATTTTGGCTGTTTGTTTTTCTGGCATTGAGTGGTATGAGCTGCTTGTATATTTTGTAAATTAATCCTTTGTCAGTTGCTTCATTTGCTTTTATTTTCTCCCATAGGAAATTTATGACCAATCTAAATAGCATATTAAAAAGCAAAGACATTACTTTGCCCATAAAGGTCCATCTAGTCAAGGCTATGGTTTTCCCAGTGGTCATGTATGGATGTAAGAGTTGGACTGTCAAGAAAGCTGAGTGCTGAAGAATTGATGCTTTTGAACTGTGGTGTTGGAGAAGACTCTTGAGAGTCCCCTGGACTGCAAAGAAATCCAACCAGTCCATTCTGAAGGAGATCAGTCCTGCTTGTTCATTGGAAGGACTGATGCTAAAGCTGAAACTCCAATACTTTGGCCACCTGATGTGAAGTGCTGACTCATTTGAAAATACACTGATTCTGGGAAAAATTGAGGGCAGGAGGGGAAGGGGACGACAGAGGATGAGATGGTTGGATGGTATCACTGACTCAGTCGACATGGGTTTGGGTAGACTTCGGCAGTTGGTGACAGACAAGGAGGCCTGGTGTGTTGCAGTTCATGAGGTCGCAAAGAGTCAGACATGACTGACCAACTGAACTGAACTGAACTCAATAATGAGTCATGTTGAGCATCTTTTCCTGTGTTTATTAGCCATCTATTTGTCTTCCTTGGAGAAATGTCAGTTTAGGGTTTTGGTTTTTTTTCTACGTTTTAATTGGGCTTTTTTTTTTTTTTTCCTGGCTTGAGTTGTATGATCTGCTTGTATATTTTGTAAATTAATCCTTTGTCAGTTGTTTCATTTACTGTTATTTTCTCCCATTCGAAATTTATGACCAACCTAAATAGCATATTAAAAAGCAGAGACATTACTTTGCCCACAAAGGTCTGTCTAGTCAAGGCTATGGTTTTTCCAGTGGTCATATATGAACATGAGAGTTGGACTGTCAAGAAAGCTGAGCACCGAAGAATTGATGCTTTTGAACTGTGGTATTGGAGAAGACTCTTGAGAGTCCTGTACTGCAAGGAGATCCAACCAGTCCGTTCTAAAGGAGATCAGTCCTAGGTGTTCATTGGAAGGACTGATGCTAAAGCTGAAACTCCAATACTTTGGCCACCTCATGCAGAGTTGACTCACTGGTAAAGATTCTGATGCTGGGAGGGATTGCGGGCAGGAGGAGAAAGGGATGACAGAGGATGAGATGGCTGGATGGCATCACTGACTCGATGGACATGAGTTTGAGTAAATTCTGGGAGTTGGTGATGGATAGATAGGCCTGGCATGCTGCGATTCATGGAGTCACAAAGAGTCAGACATGACTGAGTGACTGAACTGAACTGAACTGAACTGATAGTTTCCTTTGCTCTAAAAAGCTTTTAAGTTTAATCATGTCAAACTTGTTTACTTTTTTTAAATTTCTGTTACTCTGGGAGGTGGCTCATAGAAGATCTTGCTTTGATTTATGTCATTGAGTGTTCTGCTCCATGTTTTCCTCTAAGTGTTTTATAGTTTTTCGTCTTACATTTAGGTCTTTAATCCGTTTTGAGTTTATCTTTTTGTGTGGTATTAGGAAGTGTTCTAACTTGATCCTTTTTCATGTAGCTGTCCAGTTTTCCCATCATCATTTATTGAAGAGGTTGTCTTTACCCTTTCATATAGTCTTGCCTCCTTTGTCAAAAATAAGGTACCTACAGGTACATGGTTTATTTCTGGTCTTTCTCTTTTCTTCCACTGGTCTGTATTTTTGTTTTTGTGCCAGTACTATACTGTCTTCATAAATGTAGCTTTGTAATATAATCTGAATTCAGGAAGGTTGATTGCTCCATCTCCATTCTTACTTCTCAAGACTGCTTTGGCTACTTAAGGTATTTTGTGTTTCCATATGAATTGTGAAATCTTTTGTTCTAGTTCTGTGAAAAATGCCATTGGTAATTTGATAGGGATTGCACTGAATCTCTAGGCTGCATTTCGTAGTTTAGTATTTTCACAGTATTAATTCTTCCTACCCAGGAACATGGAATATCTCTCCATCCATTTAAGTCATCTTTGATTTCTTTCATCAGTGTCTTATAATTTTCTGTGTACAGTTCTTTTTTTCTCCTTAGGTATGTTTATTCCTAGATACTTAATCCTTTTTGTTGCAGTGGTGAATGGGTTTGATTCCTTAATTTCTCTTTCTGATTTTTCATTGTTAGTACATAATGCAAGTGATTTCTGTGTATTGATTTTCTATCCTGCAACTTTGCTAAATTCACTGATAAACTCTGGTAATTTTCTGATACTATCTTTAATGTTTTCTATGTACAGTATCATGCCAAGTGCAAGCAGTGAGAGCTTAACTTCTTTTCTGATCTGGATTTCTTTTATTTCTTTTTCTTCTCTGATTGCTGTATCTAGGATTCCAGAACTATGTTGAATAATACTGGGGAAAGTTGACACCCTTGTCTTGTTCCTGATCTTAGGGGGGATGCTTTCACTTTTTCACCATTGAGAATAATGTTTGCCATAGGCTTATCATAGATGATCTTTACTATGTTGAGCTAGTTTCCTTCTATACCCATTTTTTTTAAGAGTTTTAATCATAAATGGATGTTGCATTTTATCAAAGTGTTTTCTGCATCTATTGAGGTTATCATATGGTTTTTATCTTTCAGTTTGTTAATATGGTACGTCACATTGATTGACTTGCATATATTGAAAAATCCTTGCATTCCTGGAATAAACCTAACTTGTTCATGGTGTATGAACTTTTTCATGTGTTGCTAAATTCTATTTGCAAAACCTTTGTTGAGGATTTTTTCAGCTATGTTCATCAGTGATATTGGCCCGTAGTTTTATTTTTTTGTGTTATCTTTGTCTGGTTTTGGTGTCAGCATGAAGGTGGCCTCATAGAATGAGTTTGGAAGTGTTCCTACTTCTGAAATTTTTTGAAAGAGTTTTAGAAAGATAGGCATTAGCTCTTCTCTAAATGCCTGACAGAATTCCCCTGTGACGCCATCTGGTCATGGGCTTTTGTTTTGGGATTTTTTAAAATCACAGCTTCAATTTCAGTGCTTGTAATTGGGTTGTTCATAACTTCTATTTTTTCCTGGTTCAGTCTTGAAAGATTGAACTTTTCTAAAAATCTGTCCATTTCTTCCAGGTTATCCATTTTATTGTCACATAGTTGTTCATAATAGTATCTTATAATCCTTTGTATTTCTGCATTGTCTGTTGTAAACTTTCCTTTTTTCATTTCTACTTTTGCTGATTTGATTCCTCTCTTTTTTTTGATGATTCTGGCTAAAGGTTTGCCAATTTTTTTTATCTTCTCAAAGAACCAGCTTTTACTTTTATTAATCTTTACTGTTGTTTCTTTCATTTCTTTTTCATTTATTTATTCTCACATCTTTATGATTTCTTCCCTTCTGATAATTTTGTTTTTGCTTTTTTTGGGGTTGTTTTTCTTATTCTTTCTCCAGTTGTTTTAGGTGTAAAATTAGGTTGTCTATTTGATGTTTTTCTTATTTCTTGAGGTAGGATTATACTTCTATAAACTTCCCTTTTAGGGCTGCTTTTGCTGCATTCCCACAAGTTTTGAGTTGTCGTGTTTTCATTGTCATTTGTTTCTAGAAATTTTTTTATTTCCCTTTTGATTTCTTCAGTAATCTGTTGGTTATTTAGAAACATATTGTTGAATCTCCATGTGTTTGTCTTTCTTACAGTTTTTTCTTATAATTTAAGTCTGGTCTCATAGCATTGTGGTTGGAGAAGATGCTTGATATGATTGTAATTTTTTAAAATTTACTGAGGTTTGTTTGTGACCAAAGAGTTGGTCTATCCTGGAGAATGTTCCATGTGAACTTGAGAAGAAGGTGTATTCTGCATTTGGATGGAATGTCTTGAAGATATCAGTGAGATTCATCTCATCTAATGTATCATTTAAGACTTGTGTTTCCTTGTTAATTTTCTGTTCTGATGATCTGTCCATTGGTGTGAGTGGAGTGTTAAAAGTCTCCTACTGTTATTGTGTTACTGTCATTTCTCCTTTTATGTCTGTTAATGTTTGTCTTATGTATTGTGGTGCTCCTATGTTGGGTTCATAGATATTTACAATTGTTATGTCTTTCTCTTGGTTTCATCCCTTGATCATTATGTAGTGTCCTTCCTTATCTTTTGTAATCTTCATTTTAAGTCTCTTTTTGTCTTATTTGAGGATTGCTACTCCAGCTTTCTTTTGCTTCCCATTTGTATGGAATATATTTTCCTATTCTCTCACTTTCAGTTTATTTGTGTATTTAGGTCTGAAGTGGGTTTCTTGTAGACAGCATGTATATAGGTCTTGTTTTTATATCCATTCAGTCAATCTTTGTCTTTTGATTGGAGCATTTATTCCATTTATATTTAAAGTAATTATTGGTATACATGTTCCTATTGTCACTTTCTTAATTGTTTTGGGGTTGATTTTATAGATCTTTTTTTCTTCTCTTATATTTCTTGACTTTATAAGTCCCTTTAACATTTGTTGTAAAGCTGGATTGGTGGTGCTGAATTCTCTTAACTTCTGCTTGTCTGAAAAGCTTTTTATTTCTCCATCAGCTTTGAATGAGATCCCTGCTGGGTACAGAGATCTTGGTTGTAGATTTTTTCCCTTTCAGTACTTTAAATATATCTTGTCATTCCTTCTGTCCTGCAGAGATTCTGTTGAAAGATCAGCTGTTAAGCATATGAAGTTTCCCTTGCATTTTACTTGTTGCTTCTCCCTTGCTGCTTTTAATATTCTTTCCTTGTGTTTAGTATTTGTTAGTTTCATTAGTATGTGTCTTGGCATGCTTCTCCTTGTGTTTAACCTGTATGACACTCTTTGTGCCTTTTGGACTTGATTGACTACTTCCTTTTCCATGTTGGGGAAATTTTCAACTACAATTTATTCAAAAATTTTTTCATACCCTTTCTTTTTCTCTTCTTCTTCTGGGACCCCTATGTTTCAAATTTTGGTACATTTGATATCATCCTGGTGGTCTCTGAGACTGTCCTCAGTTCTTTTCATTTTTTTTTTTTTACTTTAGTTTGCTTTTCAGAAGTTATTTCCTCCATTTTATCTTCCAGGTCACTGATTCATTCTTCTGCTTCAGATATTCTGCTATTGAAACCTTCTAGAATATTTTTAATTTCAGTAATTGTTTTGTTTATTCTTTAATTCTTCTAAGTCTTTGTAGTTGATTTTTGCATTTTTCTCCATTTTTTCAAAGTTTTTGCTAATTACTATCATTATTTTGAATTATTTTTCAGGTAGTTTGCCTGTTTCCTCGTCATTAATTTGGACTTCTGGGTTTTAGTTTTTTCCTTCATTTCTGTAGTATTTCTCTGCCTTTTCTTTCTTTCTTCTTTTTCTTCTTCTTCTTCTTTTTTTTTTTTTTTTTGTAGCTTATTGTGTTTGAGGTCTCCTTTTTCCAGGCTTCAAGGTTGAATTCTTTCTTCCTTTGGGTTTCTGCCTTCCTAAAGTTGGTCCAGTGGTTTGTGTAAGCTTCATATAGGGTGAGATTTATGCTGAGTTTTTGTTTGTTTGTTTGTTTTTCCTCTGATAGGCAAGACTGAGTGAGGTGGTACTCCTGTCTGTTGATGATTGGGTTTGTATTTTGTTTTGGTTGTTGTTTAGATGAGTTGTCCTGCACAGGGTGCTACTGCTGATTGGGTGATGCCAGGTCTTGTATTCAAGTGGGCTCCTTTGTGAGCATTCTCACTATTTGATACTCCCTAGGGTTAGTTCTCTGGTAATCTAAAGTCTTGGAGTCAGTGTTCCCACTCAGGGAGCTCCCACTCATGACTTTATCTCTCATCAGGAATGAAGAGTGCACAAGTGGTTTGTTATGCCATGTTGTGAGATTCAAACAAATATCCAAAAATGAGAAACCAAAGTTGAACCCCAGACAAATGGCAGTCACAAATAATAATTAAAATAATGGAATATACACATATACATCCATGAGCAAAGTCAAAACATTCCAACCAAAATAAAGTATAATAGATGGGGATTAATTTTTTTGAGCCTAAGCAATGACATATTGAAAACTTTTCAAGGATTAGCAAACTAGTTTCTAGATTTTCAAACTGTGATTCTGTCAAGATAGCTTATTTCTCTCCCTTGGTTCTTGTCTTGTAACAGAGATTTGACAGTTGCAAGTTTCATAACAACAGGCTATGCTGTGCATGTCTTCCATAATTTAGTCTGTTATAATCAGATGTATATATGTATAGAATATTTATGAACCCTTAGTTGTCTCCTTCCTGTCTAAGGTTAATTTAGGAAGCCCTTGTGGTTAGTTTGTATCCACTGTGTGCCTAGGGCACATGTTCAGGAGTTGAAAAAGTCTCTATGGTTATTTTTGTAGCATATCCGTGAGCTCTCCTGGGCATGTGTGGTATGGAATTTAGAGAACATCTTGCATCCATTTTGGCTAGGCCATCCTTGTTGCTCATGCCTAACTTCCTCTGAAGCAATTGTATATTTTAGCATCAGCCTGTATTTAGGGCGTGTTTGCTTTTACAGTTTCTGATTCACTATAGCGTTCATCTCTAATGTATTTAAAAAACTCAGTCAACTGTTGCCTAATCCTTTGAAGGCTTCTGTACATTTAAAGGTTCCAAAATTGCTTTTTTTTCTGTGTATTTGCGGCTGTATAGTCATGTCTGTTTCATTTCATTTTATGAAGTAATTTTGTGTTTTTAAAAGTAACAAGCACTTATTAAATAATTAAATTTAAACTCCAAAATAAACAAGGAAAAAATAGTCATATTCCATAATTCAGAGAAACCAACTGTTGTTAACACATTTGGCTTCTTTTAGTATTTTATATGTATACCTTTATTTTTTTAACATAATTGCAATGATAACATAAATCAAGTTTCACAGCTTCTAACGTTTATTTTGAGATTTATTCCCAGAAGATAGACTTGAGCATTTAAATTTAGTTTTAAGAGTATTTATTTATTTATTTTTGAATTTGGATCACAGTAGTGAGAACTAGAGAAAAGTTTGAATTAGAAAATGACATGATTATTTATATATGCTTAGAGATCTAGAAATGTGTGTGTGTGTGTGTGTGCACACATGCACTAAAAAAGTACTGCAGTTAGGATTTTTCTCTGTTTTTATGGCTATGTAGCAAGAGCAGCTTGGACCTAGGCAAAGCAAGAAAAGGTTTTGGCAGGTGTTCACCTCTGCCTTTTTGGTCCTCTTGGAAGAGGTGCTTAGGAATAAGAGTGGGTTAAAAAATGAAAGAAAAATCAGAGAAATTGAGTTTTAAGCTTAATTTCAGATTCAAGTTGGAGGAAAATTTTGTATGCTCTGAGAGACTGGAACATTTTTCCTTAGCAAATACTGTGTAAGTGATCAAAGTCTCTATTTTGCATGAGCTGCCAAAAAGAGAGTGAAATTTTGTACTCTGCATGAGTAATTGTGGAACACTGTGACAAAAACACCTATATTCTAAGGATCCCCAGCCTTGAATTGATCTGTAGTGTCCATAAGCCTGATATATTTGTAACTTTATTTTCTACATACATTTGCTTCAAGAAAATTAAAATTTGTGAAACAAAGTTGAGTGAATCAGTCAATACAATAATAAGCCTCAAGATATGAATCAGAACAATTTAACACACAATTCCTCTCTATGCTAACTTTCTGTGAGTTGCTTTAAGACACTGACATTGAGTGACTAGTTGTGTTGCAGGAAATCTGAGGGAAATACGTATTTAATTCATATGGGCTAGGATTGCAAGGTAAGTGAAATTAGTCCACATGTATCTGTTCTTTCTCTTTTAAGAAAAATGAATCCATTCAGTATCTCATTTGCTTAAAAAGATATAATTTCCTTTTTGCTAAATGATGCCTAATTGAGAGGAAAAAAAAGCTGATATACATAGTAAAAAAAAATATATCCTGAATATAAAACAATCAAAAGGATTCATTTGTATTTTTATACTTCTCACTTATTAAGGTTAATGAAGGGTTTACTTTAACATACACGAGTGTGTGTGTGTGTGTGTGAGAGAGAGAGAGAGAGAGAGAGAGAGATGTCTTGACATAGTATTCTGTTGATGGTCTACAGCTGCACCGTTATCAAATGCAATATCCACTAAACACATGTGACTATTGAACATTTGAAATGTCATTACTCCAAAGTGAGATTCATGTAAAATACATACTAGACTATCAATGAATTCATATAAAAATCTAATCAATATTTCATATTGATTGGATGTTAAATGATAATATTGTGGCTATACTTAGTTAAATACTTTAAATTTGATCTTTTTGTTTTACCTTTTAAAAAGTGGCTTCTAAATAATCTAAGTTGTGTGGCTTTAAATTCTAAATACACATTTAGGGAAAACACTATATTTCTGTCATTTTGGAACACAAATAACAGTTACAAGAGTACTCAGGACATGCTACAGTATTTTCTTAGTTTTTTTAAATAGAGGGCTCTAAAAGTGTTCATATCTATGTGCAAAATGAAAGATGACTTTAATTATGAATTAGTTTTGTAGCAATTCTACCAGGAGATACACTGCATATAAGTGTTAAACTTAGAAATGGTTACTTGGAGATGCCTCAGCCAATTCCAGGATGTTGCTTTTAGTGATTTTTATTACAAATTACTTTCAGAGTTTATGGTTTATTCTTTACCAAGTCCATGTGGACAGGTTCCACCTGCATTTGAAGAAGATGATTAATATTTTAAATTATTAATATGGATGCCAGATTTTCACCTTAGAGTTGGTAATGTCAAATTTGTAGGAAATATCATAATATGTGAGCCAAAGCAGTATTTTAAATAAATTCCAGAAGCAATAAATTCCAGATTCTCCCAGCCCAGGGGTAGAGGTTCTGGGAGTTCCAGGCAGAACTCCATGTGCACAACAATCCTTCTAATAACCCATCTAAAATCTCAAATAACAGAGAAGCAAGAATCCATTCTCTACCAGCAAAAGGAGGAAAGCAAGTAGTGCTTGGATAGCCATTTCTAGTTAGTTTGCCCCAATTTTTGTGGTTGTTTTCAGTCCCTAAGTTGTGTCTGACTCTTGTGACCTCATGGACTGCAGCATGCCAGGCTTTCCTGTCCTTCACAACCCCTGGAGTTTGCTCAAATTCATGTGCTATTGAACTGCATCATCCTTTGCCCGCCTCTTCTCCTTTTGCCTTCAATCTTCCCCAGAATCAGTGTCCTTCTCCCAGTTTAACTACTGGATAATCTACTTTCTATCTGCAGAAGAGTGAATACAGGGAGCAGAAAGAATCTGGGAGTTGTGCTCCTTGAGCAGTATTAGGAAAAAAAAAATTCTTAGAGTGAAGAAGTATATGCCTACTATCAATTCATAAAATGGGAAAAATATTTTCCTTAATATTAATTACTATCATTAATATATCATTACAGATCTCAAGCTATTGCTGCCAACTATGTATTTGTACAATCCTTACAACTGTTTGATTTCAGTAGCTATTTTATTTCCTCTGGAAGATAAAATAATAGAGTCTCTGAAAGTTCACGCAACTTGCCCAGCATTATGTAAGTCAGAAAGTAGAAGATTCTTTTACTACACACCTGTTCTATTACATCTTCATTGAAATTAAACACATTCTCTCAAAAATTCTATGTTGGTCTAAGTTTTTGAATGAAGTATATCAGAATGATGAGTGAATGATTGAAAACAAAATGAAGAAAAGCAGAAGTTTTAGCTCTCTGTGATTCTCAGTTAAAGTTGTAAAGTAAAATGCAAAGATTTGGAGCATTTTTTGTATTCTAAGAGTTGATGTGAAATTTACTGGAACAATTACTACAAAAATGATTCTACTCATTTTAATACTAACATACAATGTAAATCATACATTTTCAGTAATTTCTTAAAGACAAATTTAATATTTTTTATTATTCTTACCACCTAGTTCTACATATGGATCATGTCATAACTATGATTTCAAACATAAAATTGAATACTTATTGAACAAAGCAATAGCTTCCCTTGTGGCTCAGCTGCTAAAGAATCCACCCGCAATGCTCGAGGCCTGGGTTAGATCCCTGGGTTGGGAAGATCCCCTGGAAAGGGGAAGACTATCCACTTCAGTATTCTGGCCTGGAGAATTCCATGGACCGTATAGTCCATGGGGTAGCAAAAAAGTCAGATACAACAGAGTGATGAGGGACTTTCACACTTACTTTCATAACAAAGCAAAAAGATTTCTAACAAATTATTTTCTAATTTAATAATGACAATATAGATAATTTGAAGTTAAAAAAATCTATGTCTTCTCTCCTATCTGTTGATTTTATAGAATGCTGTTAGAAAATTATCTTGTAATCTCTGAAATTTAATCCAGAATTTTCCACTTTGTTTTTTCCCAAAAGTCTAATTGAAGAAACTACATATATTTAAATTATATAACTTTTATTGTTCGCCTTGACTGTTTTCTGAATGTTAGGCTATTTCACTTCCCATGTTGCAGAGCCTTGAGATTTCAAGAGCCATATTATTTTCTGTATATGTGTCCTTAAGAGTTAAAATATGTTGCATATTATTTGTATAGTCTAGTGGAACTTATGAGGTAGTTCTAAGACACGTCCTTTATTTCAATGGAATTTTTATTTGATTAAGAACTGTAGAACCATTCCTATTAATATCACTATACAATTTGATCATAGAATAGTAGGATTTTTACTTTTTTTTTTTAACTTTAGTATACGCCTGACATTTCCAACACTTTTGTTATATCAATGAACCTATTTGGCACTTGTTTCTTTTCATTTCATACCATTATTGATGTGTAATTTAATGATAGAAGAATCTTAAGAAGATTCTTAATGCATTTGTTAATAAATAGGATACCAACTTTGCTCTATAGTATTACTGTGTTTTATCTTTTTTTCATTAAATTGTCAAGGCTGCTATCCTCAATCACAAGTACATCCTGTACATTAACGTACAACAGTGATTGGTGATATAAAAGTGCACAGGAGAGCATTTAAATTTTTGAACTTCCTGGTTTTAGGCTTTAGTTAATTATACTACAATTGATGTGCATTTAGGGATGTCATTGATCTCTATCTCCCAAATGCTCCATTTACTGTCTGATATTAGACAAGGCATTCAGTGTGGTATGTTAACTCTCCAGGGAAAAGAAACACTATTGAGTGAATTATAATACAGCTGTTAATTATATTTGGATTTTCTTTTTTCAGGTCATTTATGGAGAAGGCATTGGCAACCCACTCCAGTACTCTTGCCTGGAAAATCCCATGGATGGAGGAGCCTGGTGGGCTGCAGTCCATGGGGTCGTGAAGAGTCGGACATGACTGAACAGCTTCACTTTGACCTTTCACTTTCATGCATTGGAGAAGGCAATGGCAACCCACTCCAGTGTTCTTGCCTGGAGAATCCCAGGGACGGGGGAGCCTGGTGGGCTGCCGTCTATGGGGTCTCACAGAGTTGGACACGACTGAAGCGACTTAGCAGTAGCAGTATGGCAAGTTTTGGAGATTACGGCAAGACCCTAAATTCTTGGCCATTACTTTATCAATGTATCCCCAGCTAGACTCATGATATCATAGAGTTACTAAACAGAATGAGAGCATCTTCTCAAAGAGCTTTATTTTAGAGAAGCATATATCATAGTCCAGAAAGANGTAGCAGTATGGCAAGTTTTGGAGATTACGGCAAGACCCTAAATTCTTGGCCATTACTTTATCAATGTATCCCCAGCTAGACTCATGATATCATAGAGTTACTAAACAGAATGAGAGCATCTTCTCAAAGAGCTTTATTTTAGAGAAGCATATATCATAGTCCAGAAAGATTAAAGACTTTGTGGCATCACAAATTTAATGACTTATCTGCTATTAAAAATAAATGAGACCTTACCATCAAAGCATTATTTTTGGAGAATCCAAGCTTCTTCAACATACTGGTCATTTAATATTTGGCAAGTCTTATAACCTGTCTTGTCCCAAGTTTTTCTTTTGCTCTATGTTGATAATGAATACTTCGTAGATTTATATAAAAGAATATGACAGGTATACAGTAATAGTTGAATTTCTTTTCTTTACTTTTATTGTTTCAGAGAAACTCATCAAAAGATCTTAAAAATTATCCATTAATTATGGTCTATGGGAAATGCTATCTTTATTATTATAGGTTAGCAAATTTTATTTAAAATCATCATTTTTAACCAAAGAGTTATTTTTAAAAATGTTTCATTGTCTTTGGTGGTTGAGAGAGGGAGGAGAAGTAAGGCACTGAGAAAGTTTGTTTCCATCTCACTGAGTTAGAAATAAATAGCTATCAAAAAGCTATAAATAGCTTGGCTTTTATATTTCCTTGAGTGGAGGATTCTTCATAAACTTTTCTTTCTTTCTGTTACATTTCCATGAAAAAGTGAAAATAAGTGCCAATTTTTGGCTCTTCTCTCTTTAGTTTAGTATTCACAGGCTCCTGGGATCCTATTATAATTGTGGTTTTTTTTTCCCTTCACTTAGAAAAAAAAAAGTCCTGCATATGATATTGGCAAGATGTTTCAAGATGTCAGAATCCAGTTCCTTGATTGTTGAATTAAACTGCTGTTAAAAGTTAGGAAATATAATGTAATTGTTGAAATTGTTTATTTGAAAAAGAAGTTTGAATCTAGTGGTGATTCAAAAATTAAAATGCTGTATGTGTCAAACCATATTCATTTATATCCTTGTCTAATACTAAATGAGAACTTTAAGAAGTGAAATTGATGTTTTAAAATATCAGATAAAAATGATTAACCTCACTGTTGGCCTCTGGGTTGTTGAAACAGATTTTTAGTTTGAGACACCATGACCCTAGGAAGAGGGTTGCCTAAGAACAGTATGCTGACAGAACTCTTCCATGTAAGAGAGAAAGGGATGATACCATATGTTTTTAAAAATATATTAAACCTTTAAAATGCATTTGACATAAAATGTTACTATAATTATTGACTAGCCAGTTATACACACTTTTTTGTTTTATAAAATAATTATGGGCAAATGGTTCATCTGGAATAAAAATTCACTAATGACAGGTTTGTTTTGAATATATGAGTAGTAAAATGTATTAAGATAGCATTATAAAATAGTATGATCCCCAATGGATTATTTGAATAAAGCAGCAAAATTTCTTAACAATAATTCTTGTTTTTATGAGCTGGCTGCATAGTAACTGATGGGTAGCCAAACATTGTCATATAATCTTCAAATCATCTCTTGGAATTGATATTACAGTTATCCTTATTTCATAGATGAGATAACTGAGGGTCAAAAAAATTAAATAATTTTCCAAGGCTATTTAAATAAAAAACTGAACCTTTTTTTTTTTAACTTCAGAGTCTTCAGCTTTACATTACAACTTAATACTATAAATAAAAAATGATATGATAATGTGGAGAGACACGTGAATTAGGAATTAAAAACCTGGATTTTGGTCCTGAATTTACCATCATCCTATATTTAAGTCAGTGTTGAACTAAGATATGGACTTAGGTATTTACATGGAGAAAACTGAAACTCCCAAAATTTAACTTGCCCAATTCCATCCACTGCTTGGTGTTTAAAAGACTTTGTACTCTCATGGTATATTAAAACAGAATAGTAACTATAAATCAAGGAAAATAAAAAAAAATATTTGAAGCAAATGAGCTATGTTTGGAAAAATTTTAAAGAAATATAGCTGAGCAGTAAGAAAAAGCCATTTTGGAGATCAAAGAAATAACTACTTTTAAAGTTATATTTGGATGACCAAAGCAATTACCTTTGCAATTTTATCTTTCCACCATATTTTCTCCAGAAAATGGATAGCCACTTTTTTGGTTCATGTTTTTTTAATATCTTCCTTCTCTATGTTTCATTTTCCTATCTCTTCTTTGGACTTGGGTGTTTTTAGATATTCAGCTAGACTGCCTATAAGAATCAACAAAAAGGTTATGTCTAGAGTCAAATCTCAGTTTGTCTGTTGAAAAACAGCTTTTTGTGATGAATATTGCCTTAAAGGGCAAGGCAGTGTCATGTGAGATCAGGGGTCATCTATTTACTTGGATCCATACCTTAAAATTCTTTCTTTGTCATCATGCCTTACTGGGTGACCTGAGGGCTTTCTGGGTGTTTTCTCATTATTACTTTCTGCTCATAGCATCATCTACAGATAAGCAGTATTTTCATATTTTGTCAGTGGTTTGTTAAGAGTGTAGAATCTTAAGATTCACAGAATTACTGAGTCAAAATAATATCCTCAAGTGGTTCTCATTCACCTTAAAGTTTGAGGACCAGGGTTTGCTGTTTATCTCAAAGACAGATATTATTTCATTATATTTCCTTGAGAAAGCTGGAATTAAGATCGCCAGGAGAAATATCAATAACCTCAGATATGCAGATGACACCACCCTTATGGCAGAAAGTGAAGAGGAACTAGAAAACCTCTTGATGAAAGTGAAAGAGGAGTGAAAAAGTTGGCTTAAAGCTCAACATTCAGACAGCGAAGATCATGGCATCTGGTCCTATCACTTCATGGCAAATAGATGGGGAAACAGTGGAAACGGTGGCTGACTTTATTTTGGGGGGCTCCAAAATCACTGCAAATGATGATTGCAGCCATGAAATTAAAAGACACTTACTCCTTGGAAGGAAAGTTACGACCAACCTAGACAGTATATTAAAAAGCAGAGACATTACTTTGTCAACAAAAGTCCGTCTAGTCAAGACTGTGGTTTTTCCTGTGGTCATGTATGGATGTGAGAGTTGGACTATAAAGAAAGCTGAGTGCAGAAGAATTGATGCTTTCAAACTGTGGTGTTGGAAAAGATTCTTGAAAGTCCTTTGCACTACAAGGAGATCCAACCAGTCCATCCTAAAGGAGATCAGTTCTGGGTGTTCACTGGAAGGACTGATGTTGAAGCTGAAACTCCAATACTTTGGCCACTTGATGTGAAGAGCTGACTCATTTGAAAATACCCTGATGGTGGGAAAGATTGAGGGCAGGAGGAGGGCACAGAGGATGAGATGGTTGGATGGCATCACCGACTCAAGGGACATGAGCTAATGTGGACTCCAGGAGTTGGTGATGGACAGGGAGGCCTGACGTGCTGCAGTTCATGGGGTTGCAAAAAGTCGGACACAGCTGAGCGACTGAACTGAACTTGTGGCTCAGCTGGTAAAGAATCCTCCTGCAATGCAACAGACCTGGGTTCCATCCTTGGGTTGGGGAGATCCCCTAGAGAAGGGAAAAGCTACCCACTTGAGCATTCTGACCTGGAGAATTACATGAACTCTATAATCCATGGGATTGCAAAGAGTTAGACATGACTGAGTGACTATCACTCACTCACTTACAGATTGGAAAACTGAAGATAAGAGAAATAAAGTCATCTATTCAGACTGGCTAATTGTATATCTAATACTAAGTTTTCTGCATTGAAGTTAGAGACTGAAATGGACACTAAGTGCCCTTGTAAGCTATAAACAAAATGGTCCATCTTGGATATTCCAAGGGATTCCTGCAGAGCAGATGGGCTGTGAAGGAGTTGCTTTTTACAGGAAAGGTTTCACTGCCCATGCACCAACCTATTCATTCACTCTTTCTGTTATTCTAAGCACTGAGAATTCTATCCAGCATATCTTGGGGGTGCTCAATGCTATGCAGCTAAACTATATGAAGTTAAAAAATTATTAATTACAAATTTTATATGCTAGGGCTTTGAAATGTTTAAGTTAGTTCATGAGCAAAGAAGAAATATCTTATGACTTTAGACAGTTTAGTTATAACCCTACAGATGAATTCTTATTAAGATTTGGTAGACATTGGATTCTAAAAAGTAAAACATCTTTAATTTTTGAATGAGCATTTCATCAACTTTTCATGTCTAAATGCAAATTATTTGATCTAGATAGCCTATGGATATATGAAAACTGCTAGTAATAGAAGAAAAAACATTTTTTAAAGTTCATTGAAAAGAAAAAGGAAACGGGTATTTTGAGAAGTTAACTAATTGAAATTGACTCAAGGTTTGTAATTTTCCCTTTGTTCGATCTAGCCAAAGACGATTCTGAATCTTAGCTAAAATAAAAATATATATGATGAAAGAAAACCTAACCAAATTTGCTCAACTTGAAACTCAGCTTTCTGAATGGGAGTTTATATTTGAAAGAGTCAGAGCAGAGCAGGGCAGATGTCAGCAGTATTTCAAAGTAAGGAGTAAGTCATTGAGTCCTGTCAGCCCAACAGGAGAACAATATACAATGGCTAATAGAACTTGCTCTAAAATATAATTCAGACTCCTCCTTTCTACCTCAAAAGATAAATCCCATCTTCTGTCTCCACACCTTTAAAATATGTTCTAAATTTCCTCCTCTTTTCTTCATACCTCAAGATTCATGTCTGAATCTTTTATGTCAATCAGCTCCAATTCTTTACTTCCATTAAGTGCCATCTCAGATGGCTTAGATGCCAGGATTGTTGCATTTTCTACCCAGTGCATTCAAAACAATTTTCTCTGAGGTTCCATAGTTACTTCTATGTTGAAGTGAACGTTCTCAGTTNTATGTTCTAAATTTCCTCCTCTTTTCTTCATACCTCAAGATTCATGTCTGAATCTTTTATGTCAATCAGCTCCAATTCTTTACTTCCATTAAGTGCCATCTCAGATGGCTTAGATGCCAGGATTGTTGCATTTTCTACCCAGTGCATTCAAAACAATTTTCTCTGAGGTTCCATAGTTACTTCTATGTTGAAGTGAACGTTCTCAGTTGTGTCCGACTCTTTGCGACCCCATGGACCATACAGTCTATGGAATTCTCCAGGCCAGAATACTGGAGTGGGTAGCCTTTCCCTTCTCCAGGTGATCTTCCCAACCCAGGAATTGAACCAGTGTCTCCTGCATTGCAGGCAGATTATTTACCAACTGAACTATGAGGGAAGTGCACAATTAAAAACACATTGATGATCAATACCAAATTAAATTTTGTTGCATATGTTTATGTTCCCCTTCCTATATCATTGAAAGCAAATAACTTTTATGGTTAATCTTTGAAGTTTCAACATTATCCAAAATATTTCTTTATAATAATATTTTTGCAGTAAATGTGTATTGTGTTGAATTTACTCTAAAATATTTAAGACTATTCAAGTGTTTAAATATGAGGTTAGTATGCTTAGGAAATAATCAATTTAGAGAGAGGTAAAACAAGATGACCTGGGAAATGAAGCAGAAAACTGTACATAAATAGATGTCATGAGAAGTGAAAACTGCTTCGTAGTTGCTAATTTATAGAAGACAAGCAATTATGTGGTCTTTGCTAAAATCATCTCTGCTGTGTATATGTAAATGGTTGATATTGTCTGTTAAAAAATAATTTATGATATTGATGTGTTTTCCAGTTTTCCTGAGAATGACTATAAATAATTGAACTGTGGCAACTCCATTGTCATAGCTCTTGAAAGCTATTGAAAGTATGTTTTCTGCTGTAAAAGACTAGCTCTTTCTTGACTAGAATTTTGAGGCTGTTTTTATTTGCAGAGCATAGGCATGATTACTACTGATAAATATATATGTTGTTATATGAGTTCACTAATGACTAAATTAACACCATCAAAAATCTCTTGCTTTTTGATTCCATTATAAAACCAGATAATTTAAAGCATCATTATTTTTTTTTTACTTCATGTACTATAAAACAATAGTTATGCTATGTATCCTGAAGGGATTTCTTCTCTGACCTTGATGTTTTGAGATCTTCTTATTAAAAGAGTTTTAACTTTATGGTTTGAAAGGAAGGTAACAAATAAATATAACAGTTTCCAGTGAAGAGTTCATTATCTTAATTTAATGATCTAAAACTAAGCAGAAAAGAATTTCTAACAGCTTTAAAATGAAAATGAAGGCTAAGTAGAATAAATTCTGCCAAATTTAGTGATATCAAAACGGTATTTTTTTGCAGCTAAATTGTTTTGCCGTATCTTGGAGATACGTTACCCAGTTAAAAATGGTTCTTTCTGCATAGACACAAAGTTATTCTCTTAAAATTAAAAAAAAATCAATTTTTCTGTTGAAAATAGCTTTATTTATCTTTCAGTTCAGTTCAGTCACTCAGTCGTGTCCGACTCTTTGCGACGCCATGAATCGCAGCGCACCAGGCCTCCCTGTCCATCACCAACTCCCAGAGTTCACTCAGACTCATGTCCATCGAGTCAGTGATGCCATCCAGCCATCTCATCCTCTGTCATCCCCTTCTCCTCCTGCCCCCAATCCCTCCCAGCATCACAGTCTTTTCCAACGAGTCAACTCTTCGCATGAGGTGGCCAAAGTACTGGAGCTTCAGCTTTAGCATCATTTCTTCCAAAGAAATCCCAGGGCTGATCTCCTTCAGAATGGACTGGTTGGATCTCCTTGCAGTCCAAGGGACTCTCAAAAGTCTTCTCCAATACCACAGTTCAAAAGCATCAATACTTCGGCGCTCAGCCTTCTTCACAATCCAACTCTCATCTCCATACATGACTACTGGAAAAACCATAGCCTTGACTAGACGGACCTTAGTCGGCAAAGTTTCTGCTTTTGAATATGCTATCTAGATTGGTCATAACTTTTCGTCCAAAGAGTAAACGTCTTTTAGTTTCATGGCTGCAGTTACCAGATAATTAATCTGTGAATATAACATTTCACTAACAACAATGGAGCCTTCCCTTAATATTTTATTGCCAGAGATATTTTCTTACTGTCAGTACATGTTTACCTCTCTTTATACTGAAAAGTATGCCATTTAGATTTGCTTTTAGAAATTTTTTATTACTATTTAAAACTTATATCTTATGTTTATTCATCTTTTTCTTTTTATGTCTTTAGAGTGCTGGATTTTTTCAGTAATTGGACTTTGATCTTAAGTATGACTACTTGTGTATTAGAATTATGAGTTTCACTTCTATTATATTGCCACTTTTGTTCTTGCACTTAAAATGTGGTAGTTTATTTTTTCTCATTTTTGGGTCTGAACTTGAATAATTATTTCTTCTTTATTAAATCTGTATAATATTTTTATAGTTTGTAATGCTTAATTAAAAAATCTCAAAGTCAAATAGGTCTTCAGATTGTAAATTTCTGAAGTAATCCTCTGAATATAAGTTCAAAATCAGAAGATTAAACTTAAAAATGTTTATGTGGCCCTCATTTTCACAAACAGCCTTAGAACTAATTTTAAAAAGTCTCATTTCCTTATGAAAAATTTCCAGGTTACATCCATTAAATTCCTATAGAATTTTTATGTATATATTTTCTTATATTGTCTTTTAGTTTTTTTTAAGTATTAGTATAAACTTGGGCTTCCCAGGTGGCACAGTTGGTAAAGAATCTGCCTGCCAATGCAAGAGATGCAAGTTCTATCCTTGTTTCAGGAAGATCTCCTAGAGTAGGAAGTGATGACCCACTCCAGTATTCTTGCCTGGGAAATTCCATGGAATACCACAGTCCATGGCATTGCAGAATCAGACACAACAGAGCACACACAAAATATAAAATTGGATAAGATGGTAGAATCCTTGAAAATATGGTTAAGGCTTTTCTTGGTATATTTTCAATATTTGAAAATGCCTATCATCATGTGATTATATATTATAGTTACTCAGCACATTACTGAAACAATAATTTCTGTAAAATGTTATTAATTTGACTTCCATGAACTGTTTGGGTCATCATGAGCAAAGGTAATTGAAAATTTATTGACAGTTATTTTTATTCAATTTATATATTAACAATAATATTTAAGATTGACAGCAAAGTTGTGTGATTTAATTTTAGCATCTTACAAATGTGGAAGCAGTCCATTGAAAAATTTTTGGTCATCTGCTATTTAATAATTAAAACATTAGTTAAGCTATCTGCCTCAGTGAAAAAGCAACCTTTTCCCCATGACTCTCTAATCAAAACCACTTTTCTTCTGTTTAGGTATCCAGAGGTTACAATTCATGGGTTGTATAGAGATTTCCCTGACATGTGCTTCTTTTCAGTATGACGTTTCTGCTGGGACACAATCATGAATCCAAATTTTTATTGAATCAAGTAAGAAGCTGTGTACTTACTGAATCTGGCCCACACAGGAGAGTAATGTGTTTAGTGACATTAGGAAAGAATCCCAGTTCCTCTCTGCTGCCAGGCTCTTAAATGTAGTACTTTTAAATTCCTATCATTGTGGCTGCTTTAAGTTACAAAGATTTAAAATAATAACAATCATTCACAAAGCCTCTCAGGTTTTACAGCCTGTGTTATTATCACCCCCTTTTTATTATTCGTTTTAGAGAATACAAATGAAATAATGTGGCTTGGGTACTCCACAAACTATCCTATGATGAGAATTTAAACATAAATATGTCTTCAAATACACATTGTTGACTGAAATAATGCTAGATTTTCAAAATATTTACAAATTTACTCTTTACTTTTAACTTATTGGGAAATGGAAGAAATTAGTTAACTTATAGTTTAGAATATTAATTTTGGAATCTAAAGACAATTTGCCTAAGAACTAAGATACGTCTTTTGTGACTGTGTTTTGACTTAGTTTTCCAAATCAATAATTGACATCAGTTTTACCGATGTAGATATCTCTTTGGCATAAATATAAAATATGTTTTGATTATTTCTAGCTTTCACTGTCTTTAATTTAAGGCATATTGTTTATAATTTGACATTTTGATTATGTAATTAAATAGCAACAGTATATGTCATAGTCAACACAGACAGCACAATCAGATAAATTGAGAAATTCCCTTGTCATTTAATTTTATTAATGCTGCTAATCAACTTGAGTTCTATAAAGTTATCCTCTCTTAGTATAACAGAAATACTGTTGCTCTTTTTTTCATCATCCATTCAATTATTCATTCATTTATTGCTTATGTTGCTTATAGAAGAATGATTTTCAAACACTATTGAGTGCACAACTGATCTAAGGAGTTTATAACCTCTCCCATTTTAGAGATTCTGTTTCAGTAATTGACAAACACTTTCTGATAATTATGAAACAGATTAACACAAAGATCACACTATCAGAGGGAATGCAGCTCACTAACATCAGTCACTTTGAAAAATGTTAAAAAACCAAAATTCAGGTGAGTAAATTTGAAGATCTAATTGTCTTTATTTAATGATTCACTGATCGAGCAGCATTCTATCTAGCAAACAGAAAAGGGCTCCCAAGTTTTGCAGAAAAAGAAATGGTTTTAGGGACAGAGAGGGGCCGGAACAAAGAAACTAGAGCAAAAGAAAATACTATTTCAGGAAGTTACTTTGTTTGGAGGAAGACTTGAGTCTGTGCTGGTCAGGTAATTCAAGGTTGACTGGCTAAATGTTACCTTCTTGGAAGAGACTGAAGCTGCACTTTGGTGAGGAGTTAAGTCTTGGTTTGCTGATGTGAGATTTAGAAAATGAAGTCAATTTTGCCTTTTTTTTTTATAACAAAATGTTTATTTAGTGAAAAATGCTGTATTGCTTTCAATAACATGCATTTTGGTCTTCAAATACGTTTAAATTTTTTAAAGAGATGATATATACACACAGAATTTAGGACATTTGTAAAACAATCACTAAATAGTAATTGTTTAGTAGTTTCTAATAACCATAAATTTTCAAATACATATTATTATTATCTTCATTTCAACATCATTATTTTTTCTAACCACTAACCATCCACCTTCAGAGTGAATATAAAATATAAGTAATTTTACATCTCTTCCTACAATTATTGTCAGCTGGATGAAAGATAAATAGTGTGTAAATATAAATAAATAATTATTAGTAGACTTAATAAATATTTATAGTTCAATTTAACATGATTGTCTTAGTTTTTGTCTTTTAAAAGTGATTCTATCTATTGCTATATTTAATTAGCATAAAGTCCATACATTTTCTAATTCTTTTTCTAATTCTAAAAGTAAGTCATCAAAAATGTGGCAAAATATTAAATTGGATTTTATAATTATATGTGTTTAGTCCTGATACATGCATAATATCTGGATTTATTTTGCATGAAATATGAACATTTAAATAATTTTTACCAAACTAAAAGATATTGAAGTATTCATGAAAGTTGACATGTATCTTTCTTCACTAACAAAATCAGAACAAATAACAAGGAAAATATCTGAAGGACTCACTGTGGGAAAAACAAACATATGAATAGTTAATGATAGGAGGAACAAGCAAGATTAACAGCTTTAGAAATATAAAAGAACGTTTGTATTAATTAAACCAAGCTTTGATATGTCTCATTAAATTTCTGTCACAGATTTAATTCACAGAAGCTAATTTAAATAGGCTTTGCATTGAGCATTATCATAATGTTTAAAATCTGGCCAGTGAACTTGAATTAATCATAAATATAAATAGTGTCACATTCTCTGGGTGCCATAGAAATGAATGTCAGCTTGGTCTTATTTGAAACTTCATTAATGGCCTCAGAGATGGAATAAATAGAGTACCAGTGAAATTCTGAGATGAGTTCAGATGGGCAAATAGGGAAAGCCCCACTAAAAGAAATTTTTAAAAAGTCAAAATTTGAAATTACTTTGAATGGGTAAAATCTTGGTAAGAACATTAGTACACATATAATTTTCAAAATGTGATATACCTGAAGAAATTAATGGAAACTATAGATAATAGAGTATGCACTCAGTCTTTAAATGGCAATTTTAAGATAGGTCAGTGAAAGTGAAAGCGTTAATTGCTCAGCCGTGTCCGACTCTTTGCATCCTCTTGATCTGTAGCGTGCCAGGCTCCTCTGTCTTGGAATTCTCCAGGCAAGAATACTGGAGTGGGTTGCCATTTCCTTTTCCAGGGGATCTTCCTGACTCAGGGATCAAACTCAGGTCTCCTGCATTGGCAGGAGGATTCTTTATCCCTGAACCACCAGGGAGGCTCTTAAGATAGGTCAGAGTAAACAGTAAATTAGAACAATTTATTCTAATTTCAGAGCAAAATAATTCCATAAATGTTACAGCTTTATAGTAAAAATTTAACAATAGTTCATATTATGTATAGAAACATCCACGGATCTATTTACCAAATCTACTTACACTTTTCTATATTTAATACTCTTGATATAAGTACATTTTAGCTCCTCAGAGATTGAACTTTATATCTTTTTGTCAATGTTGACTAATTCACAGTTTTAGATGAAGTGGTATGACCAAAAGAATAAGAACCATAAAGTCCAATTAAGTGGTAGAAAAGGATACAAATTAGGAAATAATACCATTGGTATGACACATTTGGGAAAGGAGAAAGATGCTTTACTGGAATCATTTATATTTTCCAGAAGAAGGGTAAATAAACAGTAAATAAAGTGTGTTTAGAACCCATTGGTTATCTGTCAGTTCTTCAGCGCTTTTTGCTTTAGGTTACTTCTGAAATTTATTTGGTATTCTAGGGTTGGTTCAGTTTTATAAAGATTGTGTGCTAATTATGTGTTTGTTTAGGGTATGTGGGAAAGCTCTGTTTGTGACGTCATAGTAAATACATTTGTGAAAGAGTCCTGAATTACAAGTCTGGGGAGACAGATTCCATTAGTTAAGTCACTACCCTGGATGACCTTGGATAAATTGCTTAAAATCCTACATTTAATTGTAAAGTAGAGAAGAAGAATTAGATAATACTGCAAATCTAGGATTCTGTGGATGGAGACAAGTCTTTTGTCTCTCTTCTCCTTTAAGGTTTGGTAAATATGGTTGATATTTCTAAGAGTACTGAAAAGAGAGGCATAGTATAACTAAAACAACCCAGATTCTACTGTACAAATTTAATGGAAATGAAATATTTACATGTCAGCCATCAAAACACTATATCAAGACAGTATAATTAATGTATTGAAAGTAGTCTGTATTTCCAAAGTTTAATGGGATTGAGAGTACCTAATTACATGGATTTATACTAAATAGAATCTTAAATATGAAGATTAGAGCATAAATACACAGAAAGTAAAGAGGGATTATTTTTTTAGGGTCTATTATTATTAAAGCTTAAATTTCACATCTTGTATTTTAATTTTTCATATGGAATTTTGACAAATACCACTTGGAGGCACTCTTATACTGTTGTTCTGTACAACTTATACTATAAGAATGTCATATAATGAAGTTTCAGTTTTTGTTTCCTTTTTTAATTCTAATAATCACTTGGGGATGGGTAATTAACGTTAGTTGTGGTCTTTAAACTTTGACATTATTCATATTTATCATCCTGTGTTTTTTACTGTTCTAAATAATCTCCTGTTCCTCTTATAAAACAGATTCCATTAATTCCTATTGGAATGAAAGAAAGGTTTTAGGACAATATTTATTAATTCATTTGAGGATAAATTTTGGTTTACAGACTAATGTGTCTTAAAATTAGGAATTTTTACTAAACTTGTGTTCATTTAAAGTCACTGTTATGTGAAGCAGAAATGTCAGTGAGGTCCCAGAGAAAATATCAATCATTTAAATATTTATATGGGGAATATATTCAATTAACAAGATTATAATAACATCAAATGACATATAACAACGTGCACAGGCTATACATTAAAATGGGTTTGCACAGGAAAACTAAATTTTATGGCTACTAATTTTGGTAAGAAATTTTTAAAGAAATGAAATAATATTATTTGAGGTGTTCTCATTTTTATAGCAATTTATAACATTAATTTATTTTTAAAATTAATATAAATTCCTTCTGCATATGCAAAATATATGTATTGTTCAAAGTTCATGCCCTTTTTTGTTTCAAATATATTTGGAAGATACCGAATATCACATAGGGAAGCATATATGTGTTACCTCTTTTCTACTTTACTGTGAACCTAGAATGTACAAAACAGTGCAATAGAAGTAAACTTCCCCGATGTTGCAGATGCTAAAGCATCTGCCTACAATGTGGGAGACCTGGGTTCGACCTCTGGGTCGGGAAGATCTCCTGGAGAAGGAAAAGAAATGGCAACCCACTCTAGTACTCTTGCCTGGAAAATCCAATGGACAGAGGAGCATGGCAGGCTACAGTCCACGGGGTTGCAAAGAGTTGGACACAACTGAGGGACTTCACTTTCACTTCCTTTGTTTTAGTGTTACTTTCACATAAGATATTTAATGTTTTTATTAAGAACTATGTCATTGTAATGTGCAAACTATAAAACTAAAATGTTAATTTTTATCAAATTTTGATCAATTAATAATAGATCAGTATATCAAAATAGTATGTTTGCTTTACATGAAATGAGTAAATAATGTCAATTAGATTTCATCTGTATGTTAATATGCTAGAACTTTAAAAGCTTAGAGAAATTTTAATTCTTTAAACTCTCGTTAGTGCTATGACATGTTGAAAGGGAAGTGTCATTTGGATAGCGTCAGATGGAAAGGGATTCTCTTAACAAACCTTCAGTTCAGTTAACAAACCTTACATCTCCACAAAGAATTCTGGCACTTGCTCACTATTCTTTTTTGTTGTTGTTGTCATTCGTTGCTTCTAGGGATGTTTATGTATCGCTGGCTTTTGATTCAGCTAAGCTGTTTATTTTTCTCAGCAGTACAGAGTTTACTTTCATAATGAAACACTTTGACACAGGATTTGATTAATATTTGGACAGTTAGATAGATACATATACACATATATTATTGTTTGCACTTAATATATCTTATATTACAAACTAACAATAAAGGGAAAGGCTTATTATTTAAGTTCACACGTGAACTACAGTTCATGTAGTCCCCAAAATGTACCTTCTTTAGAGCTGAGAAAATAAAAAAACAGAATTAATTGACATAACTTTCCCCTTTTCAAGGTAATCATTTTATAAAGGCATGATAGTGAGAAGTCTATGTATAACAAACTACTCCAAAACAGTGGAGTAGCAACAATTGATATGCTCACAAACGTGGAGGTTGAAAGGACTCAGCCAAGCCAGTCTC
This sequence comes from Neotragus moschatus, assembly GCA_006410615.1. NCBI lineage: Eukaryota > Metazoa > Chordata > Mammalia > Artiodactyla > Bovidae > Neotragus > Neotragus moschatus. The sequence continues at coordinate 62,659 of SJYA01000288.1, read as the reverse complement.
AGGGTAGGACTGGAACATAGGGAAGAGTTTTTGTAAGCATCTGGTGCTGGGTTCTGTGAGGAAGCCTGTAACTCTTTACCTGTTTTCTATCTTCATAGGGCTGCTCAGGGTAGTGAGACTTCCTACATGACAGCTTAATGCCCTCAGGCCAGTGTCCCAAGAGAAACAGCAGAATGTGCGTGGTCTTTCCTAAACTATCCTTGGAAGTCATAAGGCATCACTTCAACCATGTTCTTTTCTTCCAGGCAGGCACAAAGACTACTCAGTCGCCGAGGAAAAGACACAAATTTTACCCTTGATTCAGAAATATAAAAAAAAAACCATGACATCTCTTACGGTACTTGTTTTATTAAGTTTTCCAAATGAAAGTAGGCTTCAGTTACATCCAAATTATAAATGTCAACACAAAAGTATGAGGGCATATTTTAATTATAAATATATCCAATTTGGTGTTTACAGATTTTTAACTTAACCAAGTATATATGTTCTTACAGATGGACTGTGCTTTTTTTTTCAAGTTTAAAATAAAATTTGTTTCCTCTATACTAGTGAGGAAGTATTTTCTAAATCTGTAATTTTCTATGACTTTGGGATTTTATGACCCTGTAAATCTTAGGATGGACTCATTAGAAAGGGCCAGTTATATGTGTAAAGCTTGAACCCCTTGACAACATCCTTAATGGGTTAGACTCCAACTTAAGCTCAAACGCATACAGGAATAATTGACTAGCCCTGGGAAGTACATTCAAATTATACCCAGAGACAATAATCAGAAATATCTTCTGTAATTGTTTTTGTTTTAATTTTTTGAAAACATCTTCTGTATTTTAAACTGCCTTCTGGCTACTTCTTTACCCTGGCTGAAAAGTATTGAACCTGAACCTAATGATGTCAATGTATATATACAAATCCTGGTGCTTCCTTACACTTTTGAATTATGTAAAGTAGTAAATTCCTGGTAAGATCATCTGTGTCAAATAAGTAACCCCTACAATGTAGATCAAGTTTATACCAAAAAGCTATTTCCCATTCAGCATAAATATCTACTTAAATATTTTTGTCTCCTTCCCACCCCTAACCCCCTCCTCAAATTAATAACAAGTTTACGGACTGAACAAACATGCTGCTTAGATGGGAAGACAAGTGTGAAAGACTGACACATAAACTTGACATCAATAATGTGGGTAGTGAATAGAAAGAGTATTTGGCTTCTTCCTGTGATCCAGAGTATGATCCAAGACTTAGGGAGCTGAAGAAGAGCCACGAATGTTACAATAAAAGACTTTCAATGTATTCTTTGTCATACTGCCCTTGAATTGAAAATTCTATTAGAACATTGAAGTTGTTCATTTTGTTATGTTGAATCGATAGGAGATAAGTACTCTTTCTACTTCCCATCTCCTGTTTCTATCTGCTCCATCTTTTCTGACTGTAAATTGAAATAAAACAGTAAATATGCTTTCCATTGTACATAATACCTATAATATCTGACTCTGAAAAATTCAATAAATATATATGAACTGTTTGAATAAATTAAAAAATATATTTGAAGTCTCTTTGCTGTCAGGTATGTTTCTGACCTCCAGTGAAGAAACTGCAAAGAAATTTCTACAAGAAAGTCTCTTTTGGAATAGAGAGAGGGCTGGAAAATTCACTGAACAACATAGTAGGCTCTTTCCTCTTGCAGTTCCAGAATATACTCCATTTTAGAATATTTTTATGCACATGTAAGACATATAACCGTTCTCACAAACTTAAAGATTCCCCAAAACATGTTTACCTAGCCTGAGAAAAGGAATACCTGATTACTTTCAATAAAGTAAGAAAAATGCAGAAGACTATTCTACGGAAAATACTTTAACAGTAATCCACATGGCCTATTACCTTATTTAACAAAGTAAATCAGCTGGTGGGCTTACTGTTGGTATATGTGGATGAAAGCCGTAACCAATATGAAAGTAAATAGTATGTCAAGAAAAGAGGAAAGGAAGAGATGTAGGAACTGCAGTTTCCATGATGATGTTTATTTGCTAAACTGCTAAATATTTCATTGTCAGAAGGTCATTGTGGGACTGAGGAAATACACAGCATTTAGCATTTGATAAGCTTTAACACTAACTTTGGAGAGTTACTTCTCTGAGCTAGTTAACTTGTTTGTCAATATGGTTGTGACTACTAGATAATATAATGCAAGCATCATGCCTAGAACAGGGTCTCTCCCATCCTTATATTTCTCTTCTTTTTATCATCAGTGATTTATACTGGAAATCTAGAGATTTATAATAGTGGTATGAATGTTAAACAGTAATAAATGTCAGATATCTCTCAACCTATTGAAACTGGAGTTGTTGTTACAAGTGTATATACATAAGTGTGAATATGTCCCAGTGCCTCATTTGAACTTTAGAGTGTCTAAGTCTGTGAATTCCTGGTCATACCACTTGTATCAAAGTAGTAATAAATCCATTACAATGTAGATCAAGTGTATGCCATAAAGCTCTTTCTTGACCTTAAGTGAATCTCAGTCTAGTGGGTGAGATATATACAACACAGAAATATTTAAGATAAAAGAAGTAAGATATGAGTGTAGGGTTTGGATTCTAAAGGCATAGAGCTGGTTGTGTGTTTAAATTCAAGAGCAATGGTCCTCATTCAACTCTATGAGCTTCCTTGATTTTCTCTCCTATAGACAGTTGGAATGAGATCTATAATCATAAGCTACATTGAAGATGTAAAAGTCATACTTAACTAAACCTATCTAGAAAATGTATGTTTTTAAATATATAAATGTATGCTTTTTAAATCTTTTTCTTAAGCTTTTGTTCTTTGAATTTTGTTCTATGAATTTAATATAAATAAAAGATAAAAGAAAGGGAGAAAAAGTGGAAGATTAGCATATATTTAATATCTGATCTATTAACATTTCTTTGTTCACCAAATCTAAAGTTTAACTTATTTTCTACTTTAGAACATATAAAAATCAATAAATCAGAAAGGTTTCAGTTCAGGAAGTAATAACTAATTGCATCTATTATGGCCTCAACTTGTCTATTCCTACTCCTTTCTGGGATGTTAGCAGAATTTGTTCCAGAGAATTTGAATCCAGAGTTGCATTTGCCAAACATTCCATCTGCACTGCCACATATCTGTTCCTCCTGACCGTGTGGACTATGGAAAGCAATGGTGTGTGTCACTTCCAGCCAATGCTGGGAAAAGCCAGCACACAGCTCTCTAGTTCTCCTTCACCTAAGGCAACAGCAGACAAGATCTCATACTGATGATATGGTAGAGCTGTAAGATCCCTGTAGTCTCAATTGATGGGGCCCTAGTTATCTGAACATTGGCTCCAATCTATAATAGATTATGTTCAAGGGAGCAGTAGATCTTTTTGCTGTTGCTGTTATTGTTAAAACAGAGACCTTGGGGATGTTTGTTAGCACAGCATAGCCTACTCTGTACTGACTGACTATTCTCTGAGATGTTAGCACGATGGCCTCCTTATTACATTACTTGATGATTAGTTTGTCCATGTAGACTTTCAGCAAATATACCAAAGTACATTCGAGAAATCAAAGTAAGTTACAAAATTATTGTTTAGTCCCTAGGTCATGTCAGACTCTTTTGCTTCTCTATGTATTGTAATCTGCCAGGATCCTCTGTGCATGGGATTTGCCAGACAAGAATACTGGAGTGGGTTGTCATTTTCTTCTCCAGGGTATCTTCCTGAGGAAGGGATCAAACCCATGGTTCCTGTATTGGCAGGCAGATTCTTTATCCCTGAGCCACCAGGGAAGCCCAAGTTATAAAATATGAATAAATTGCTGAAAAAGAAGGAAGGGATTTGAAGGATCAATTCAGTTCAGTTTAGTTCAGTTGCTCAGACATGTCCGACTCTCTGTGATCCCATGGGCTGCAGCATGCCAGGCTTCCCTGTCCATCACCAGCTCCCAGAGCTTGCTCCAACTCATGTCTATCGAATTGGTGATGCCATCCAGTCATCTCATCCTCTGTTGTCCCCTTTTCCTTCCTTCAATCTTTCCCAGTATCAGCATCTTTTCTAGTGAGTCAGTTCTTCTCATCAGGTGGCCAAGTACTGGGGCTTCAGCTTCAGCATCAGTCCTTCAAATAGGAGGATCAATAGTCTTCAGTGATTATTTGTCATTAAGTAATTATAGTAGATGAAATTAATAAGGATTGAGCAAAAAAGCAGAGAAGTTGTATATAGCATATACTCTTACCTTATACTTTGAATCAAACAAATCCACTAGCATCCTGAAGTAATCAACTTTCTTAGAAGAGTCTAAATATATCCACTGTCTTTCCTTTTTTTCCAATTTATATAGAAGAGTATAAACAATTTACTGGTAACTTTTTACTGAACCAATAGTACAGGGGTGAAAGTTTGAGGCTCTCTTTTTTCAATCAGAGTTATGCTGTATGCTAAAACTGTGAAAGCAACAATTGTGCAAAGTTTAATCTAAAAGGATTTCATTTAGTAAAAGAGTTTTTGAAGTGAACTACATTGAAATTACATGGATAAATTACAGGAGATTTCAGATGATTCTAAGAGAAGGTAAGTGAGTTAATAACTGCATTTCAAATTTCAAGTCTTTAACCATAATTATTTTAATGCAAAATTTTGGTTGCTCATGGAAAAGGAAGTATAGATATTACCAATGATGTTCTGAATATAATATTTGTACACTATTAAACCTTATGAATTATGAATATGTGAATTTAAAATATTACTTCTTCATTCATTTCAGCTGACTTGATTCTGGTGCTGAGGTTGAGGCAGTATATTACTTCAGAACATTGTAAGATTAAAATCTAAAAGACTTTCTAAAAATTCAGTTATTTGCCATTCATTTAAAATATCTGGATGAACATTTTTAAAATACACCTGTCTCATGTAATAATTGTCACTGGCTAGAAATTTAAATCAATGAGAAGCTTTTGTTTTTAATGCAGCTCTCTGAAATCTTACTTCACAATCTTCTCTAGTGTTAATAGAAAGACTCTGTTGCAGATGTGGGTTCATGTACACACATAGGTACTAGATAGATTTATGGTAGTGGTTTATATTTTATATGGTTAAAGTGAAAGTGTTGGTTGCTCAGTTGTGTTCGATTCTTTTCGACCCCATGGACTATAGCACACCAGGTTCCTCTGTCATGGGATTTTCCAGGCAAGAATACCAGAGTGAGTTGCCATTTCCTTCTCCAAAGGATATTCCTGACCCAGGAATCAAACCCAGGTCTCCTGCATTGCAGATGGATCCTTTATTGTCCAGGACCTCCTGCTAATTTGACTGGCCAACTAGTTGAAAACTTAAGTGCTTTCTTGTTAAAATGACTCACCAGAGGTAGAATTATGCACTAGAGCCTTAATCAAAAGGCCATTTGTTCTAACAAAAAGTTTTGCAGTTCCCTAGTTATTCTCTGCAAGTTTAGTAAGACTTCTAGATTATAGATCTCACAATTTGCATAATATTGACACAGGTTAAAGTTTGTCTAAGGTGTTTATAAGGCAAAGAATGTATCAGTTCAGTTCAGTTCAGTCTCTCAGTCGTGTCCGACTCTTTGTGATCCCATGAATCGCAGCACGCCNTAGTTCTTCTGTGTATTCTTGCCACCTCTTCTTAATATCTTCAGCTTCTGTTAGGTCCATACTATTTCTGTCATTTATTGAGACCATCTTTGCATGAAATGTTCCCTTGGTATCTCTAATTTTCTTGAAGAGATCTCTAGTCTTTCCCATTCTGTTGTTTCCCTCTATTGCTTTCCATTGGTCACTGAGGAATGTGTTAGAATATGTAAAATTTATAATTTTAGCTCTTTCAAAATGGTACCTCAATTTAAAGTCTAATTAATTCAACATTTTTCACCCTCTTACATTTTAAGCATAATGCCTAAGTCAGTAGAATGTTTGGTCTCTCTGAGAGCAGGGATTCAACATTTCATCTTCAGAATAAAGATCCTTGAACTAAAGTGAAAACAGGTAGTATATATGCAGGAGTCCTGAATTTAAAATTTATCAATTAGAATTGTTTCAGTATCTATTAGTACCACATCCAGCTCAAGATTCTTTAGACAATAAGGTACATGGCCTCATATAACAGGATTCCTTAGGGAGGAAATTTCAGAGTTCATTAAATTAGTGGCTCAATGAAATCATCAAACTACCAAGTTCTTTTATCTCTGTGCAAACATCCTCAGCCTGTCAATTTAAGTCCTCTTTAGCCCTTTGGTGTTGCAATAACTGAGTAGCTCTCAGCACCCCCACCCTCAAATCACCATTTGAATGCCAAAAGTGGCAAAGTGTATGTGGATCTTTCCAAGAAGCTTCCAGAAACTCTGGAAGATTTCCTACACACTGTTCTTTTCTGAAATTGCCTAATAAAATCCAACCTAAATCAATCAGGATTGGGATGAGTAGAATTGCCATGATATTAGTAATTGTGATCCACACCACAGATAGATTTAAGAGGAGCCCACCTTTTTAAAGCAGGTGGCTGCCTGATTTCTGAGTAAATCCATGGTTAGATTAACAAAGAAAAAAATGGGGAAGAGTGGCAATTAGGTGAGTGGCCAATAGTACATGCCATAAAGCATGATAGCACTATTTAAAAGAGCCCATAAATGAATACTAAGAGGAAAGTGATGAGAGGTAAAAATGAGATATTTTGGTAATAGTTCCCATTTGCAGAAATATCATCATCATTTTCTACTTGATAATCTTTCCAATGATTAGAATTGATTAGAATTAGAAGTATTATTGATGATGCTACGTGTAGTAAGACTGAGCATTTGAAAAACAACAGCAGCAAAACATCATTTTAGTGATGAAAGACTGGGAAATATATGTAGAAAAGCTAATTAATGCTTTTGAACATTTTTCATCCACAAAGAATATACTTGACCCTCCATTTACTCATGTAAAGAGAACAGAAATCTTTAAAATATTGGAACAAAAACTAGTTTCTGTTACAAAACTAAAGGATGTTTATTTCTAGGCTACACTCAAATGCTATTTTTAAAAATCTATCACTGTTTGTTAAATTTTGTGGTGCAAAATTAACTCTAAGAAGAAGTTCAAAACTAGCATATTATCTCTCAGTTGTTATTAAGTAAATTTAATTGGGTTAATTTGAAGGGTAACTTTCAGTTCTGGAAGTTTTAGCACACAGAACCATGAGCAGATTTTCATAAAAAAGCATCGTACTTTAGCTAATAATTTTAACAGTACTACTTTGAGATTTAATTTTGAGCCAATAATTCAGTAACAAGAAAGTGTTCATTATGTCGGTTAGATACTGACACATCCAATATTAATGTGCTGTAAGTTTAACTTAACTCACAATCAAACCTGCAGCAATGTTACCTCCTGAAATTACCCAAAAGTCACCCTTTAGGTGAGTAGACGGCTCTTGGGACACGATGTACTTTTGTTTGAACAACAGATGACTGAGATTGGCTCATTTAGAAACTCCTTACAGCTGATAACTGTAGTAAAATTTTTTTTTTACTATATTTTATTTTCTAATTCAAATTTAATATTTTTTTCTTAATATCAGTGGGTTTAAGGAGAGTCTTTTGATCTATTGTTGATTTATTGTACACTTAACACATTTGGTTTTGAGGAGTCATTGACTAGGTGGCTATTGTTCTAAGACAGATGATGCCTAGGTAGTAGAGAACTTGCCTTAATGTCTGGAAAAGCTTTTTGTCTTCCAGGGTGCTAAGTGCATTGTCTTCTCACATAGGTTCTGAGTTTCCACCTCTTTTCTAGAAGACTTAATTATAGGAAGAAAACCAGAAATACTCCTGTGACCTTATCTAGTTAAACCCAAATTAGCTGTCATTGTTCAGTTTCAAAGGAATTAAACCTTTTTTTTCTTTGATTACATATTATTCTATGTTTTACTTTCTATTTTCAATTTCATCTCCTTATGGAATGATAATTAATATGATATTATCATTCCATTGCATATGCTCATTGTTTTTGGATAGTTCAGATAGCATTTTTTCCCCTTATGTTTTAATAAATATATGCTTACTAGTCAGATCACACATTGTACACATTTACTAAGTCACTGTCTCATGCAAGGGTAGAATATTACCGTATTCTTTATGCAAAGGACTCTTCCTATACAAACAAGATTTAAGTAAATTATAGCCCCCCATGTTCATATGTGAAATTAGTGAGACTTTTAGTGTTTCATGCTTATTAATATCTTGGTCAAATTAAAGGAGTGTGCAGGAGGGCTTATTTTCCCATAGAGTATGAAAGCCAGGAGAATTAAAATGAGAATGAGGATGTCACAGGCTGCAGAAATACTACCATTGTTGGGATTTAGTCATGTCTGGGCATTCATGGCATTTTAATAGGACATCCCTAACAGAATTTCCTTTGCATGGCATCTGAAGAGATCCTTAGGAAAAACTCCATTTGGGAGCAGAATTGTCTTGTGTAAATCTTGGTAAAATAGTTAAACAGGCCAGTCTGACAGAGGGAGATAATTCATCCCAAGAGAAGCATCTGAATATGAGAACTGACTGTGAAAACAACAGTCATCATTGTAGAAGGAGAGTCATGAACCTGATTAAACCATAATGAGTCCTTTCCATAGAGCCCATGGAGAGCCCAGAGAGGGAAAGCAAAGCAAAGCAAAGCAAGCAAGGTCGTTCAGTCGTGTCCAACTCTTTGCGACCCCATGGACTGTAGCCTACCACGCTCCTCCACCCATGGGATTTTCCAGGCAAGAGTACTGGAGGGGGTTGCCATTTCCTTCTCCAGAGGATCTTCCCAACCCAGGGTTCGAACCCATGTCTCTGGCTTTGGAGGCGGATTCTTTAGCACCTGAGCCACCAGGGAAGAATAGAGAGGGAAAAAGAGACTATAAAATAATTATATTGAAATACTGTGCAAAACATTGAAGTTGAACAGTTCTGCTTTGGGAGCACTCTGGCAGAATACTGCACGATAGACAGTAGCCTTTGGCTCCACTGTGCCACAGATCACCGTGTAGCTTGGACCCCATGCCAGGCTAGGTCACTGACGATAGGGTCCTGGTGTGTTAGTCAGGGTTCTCCAGAGAAAGAAAGAGAGATGAGTAAGGGGAAAGAGAGAGAGGTGGGGAGGGAGGTAGGAAGGAAGGAAGGACATAGATTTATTACAAGGAATTGGCTCACGCAATTAAAGCTGCAAAGTCCAAAATCTGAAGTGTGGGCAGACAAGACTGGAGAGCTGATGGTGCAGAGGAAATCCAAATGAGGGCTACAAGAGAACTGCCTGTGGCTCCAGGAGGCAAGTCTTTCTGTTTAACTGATGAGGCCCAGGTACAGTAAGAAGGGCATTCTGCTTTACCCACACTATACTTATTTTCATGTTAATCTTGTCCAAAAACACCTTCTAACTTGACATATAAAATTAACCATCAGAACTGTTAATGACTGATGGGAAAAGATATTCTTAATAAACATATTTAACACCCCTAGGGGATTCCTGAAACTAGTGGTATGAAAAGAGGTTGTTAGACTGTAACAATAGCAATGGAAATAAGTCAGTGCAACCTAAATCATTGTAGTCATTTAATTTTATGCCATCATGTAAAACAAGCTATTAAGGCCAATATAAGTCCCAGTTACACATTGTTGTACAGTGGACATTTTAGGCTAAAACCCATTAAAAAGTTAGATAGTATCTGATTTAGAGTGTTTAGCAAAATATCTTTTTAATGATACTTGATAATTATTTTTGTGGAGAGGGTGACATTATTTCATAGTATTTAAAGCAGGATGGAATTAGTTCACGAGTTCAGACCCTGGCTCTAATTTCTAGCTATATGACTTGCCCTAAATCACTTGATTTTTGTATGTTTCAGTTTCTTTTTGTGAAAATAGAAATACTTATATAGTCTTCTTCACACGGTTGTTGAGAAAAGTAAATGTTTCAATTCATGTTGAGTATCTGGCACAATTCATAGTACACAGTTGATGCATGTTAGCTATCGTCACTTTTATAATTTTAATAATGGCACCCCACTCCAGTACTCTTGCCTGGAAAATCCCATGGACGGAGGAGCCTGGTGGGCTGCAGTCCATGGAATCATGAAGAGTTGGACATGACTGAGAGACTTCACTTTCACTTTTCACTTTCATGCATTGGAGAAGGAAACCACTCCAGTGTTCTTGCCTGGAGAATCCCAGGGATGGGGGAGCCTGGTGGGATGTTGTCTGTGGGGTCACACAGAGCCAGACACACCTGAAGGGACTTAGCAGCAGCAGCAGCAGCAGCAGCAGCAGTGTGATCAAGCTATCCAAGTGTTCAACTTATTATCAATCCTTCCATCCATTTGTACTCATATATTATGCATCTGAATGTCAAAAGTTGAAATTTAATAATATTAGCATAAATGAAACAATAATAAGTGGATGAAATGGTTTATACATCTATACCTCGTACTTATAACTGATCTTTCTTAAGGAAAAATATAAAATTTTCTGTATGTGTTTTGCCACATATATAGTACAGATCATATTCAGTAGATGCTAGCATACAAGGAAAGTCCCTTTTTTCTTCTTTTCTTTTTTAACTAGACTTTATTTTTTACAGCAGTTTTAAGCTCATAGCAAAATTGTGCAGAAAGTGCAGAGATTTTCCAATACCACCTGTACCTAACACATGCTTATTATAAACATTGGGGCAAAAATGGTACATTTGTTACTAATGATGAACTACACTGACATATTATTATCACTAAGACTTCATGGTCAAATGTACAGTGGGTTCACACTCTGTGTTGTACATTCTATAGGAATGGAAAAATGTATAATGACATGTATTCACTGTTATAGTATTATAAAGAGTAGTTTATTGCCCTAAAATCTTCTGTGCATTCATCCTTCCCTCCCCATAGCTATCAATGATTTTTCTTCTGTCTGCATAATTTTGCCTTTTCTAGAAAACCATATAGTTGAAAGCATATAGTATAAAGCCTCTTTAGATTGGCTTCTTTCACTTAGTAGTAGACATTTAAGTTTCCTCCATGTCTTTTGGGCTTCCCAGGTGGTATTAGTGCTGAAAAATTCACCTGCCAATGCATGAGATGAAAGAAACACAGGTTCAACCCTTGGGCCAGGAAGATCCCCTGGAGCAGGAAATGACACCACACTCAAGTAGTCTTACCTCAAAAATTCCCCGTCTTTTAATGGCTCAATAGCTCATTTGTTTTTTGTGCTGAACAATATCCCATTATCTGGATGTAAGGTGGTCTATTTATCGATTTCCTTATGAAGGACATCTTTATTGCTTCCAAGTTTTGGCAATTATGAATAAAGCTGATGTTAAACATTTGTATATAGGTTACTGAAAAGACATAAATTTTTAACTTCTTTGGGTAAACACCAGGTCACATAAATGCTGGATTATATGATTAAGGATATGTTTGGTTTTGCAAGAAATTGCCAAACTGTCTTCCAAGTGGCTGTAACATTTACATTCTTACTAGCTGATGACTGAGGCTTTCCGTTGCCCCACATCTTCATCACCTTTCTGTGCTGTCAAGTGTTTGGGATTTTGTTCATTCTAATAGATAGGTAGTGGCATCCCTTGGTTGTTTTACTTTACATGTCTTATGACATATGATGTGGAACATATTTTAATATGCTTACTTGACATCTGTATTGCCTTCTTTGGTGAAGTATCTGGTAAGGTCTTTGGCCCATGTTTTAATCAAGTGATTTCTTACTGTTGAGTTCCAAGATTTCTTTGGATGTTTTGGATAACTATCTTTTATCATATATGCTTTTTACAAATATTTTCTCTCAGTCTATATTTTCATTGTCTTGACTGTGTAAGTCCAGTTTATCAATTATTTCTTTCATTGAATTTGCCTTTAGTGTTTTTTTCCAAAGAGTCATCACCAAACCCAAAGTCACCTAGATTTTATTATGTTATCTTCTAAAAGTTCTATAGTTTTACATTTTGCATTTAGGCTGTGTCATTTACTTTGAATTAATTTTTCTTAATGGTTTAAGGTCTGTGTCTACATTTCCATTTGTGTGTGTGTGTGGATGTTTAGTTATTCAAGCACTGTTTGTTGCTTTTCTTCTTTATGTGTGAAAAATCTTTTCACCTGAAAATCAGTTATTTATGCATTTATTAATCAGCAATCAATTTTTAATAACTCATACATACCAGATATTGTGCTAGAGACTGAACTTTCAGAATGAGAAATGAAACATATTCCTTGCCTGCAAAGAGCTTCATTTTCATAAGGGGTTCAGAGAAGTAAAACAATCTTAAAATAAAATCACCTGTGCATATTCCTGTAAGGCAAATTATTATTCTTATATATTGGTAAATATAAAATTCAGTTTGACATTGCATATAACAAGTATAGAAGGGTTCAGTGGGGATAACTATCAACAAGATTAAAACGTATATTGTCACCTTTTAATGAAGAAAAAATATTAACTTACCCATTGAACAAATGCATCTTAGACTACTGCTATAGGGAACTCACTGGGACAGGTGTATTGGAGTATAGAGTCAAATCACATATAAATCCTGGCTTCAAGAATCTTGGAAGTATGCCTGAGGCAGAAACATGATTGGTAATAATGTGAGGGTAAAAGAGATGTCCATACTAAAAGATGTACACTGAAAGAGCCATGGGAGTGCAAAAAAGGGAGACCATCACAACTGTGAGTAAAATTGCTGCTGCTACTGCTAAGTCATTTCAGTCGTGTTCGACTCTGTGCGACCCCACAGACGGCAGCCCACCAGGCTCCCCCGTTCCTGGGATTCTCCAGGCAAGAACAGTGGAGTGGGTAGCCATTCCTTCTCCAATGCATGAAAGTGAAAAGTGAAAGTGAAGTTGCTCAGTCCAAATCTTAGCGACCCCATGGACCCCAGCCAGGCTTCTCCATCCATGGGATTTTACTGGCAAGAGTACTGGAGTGGGGTGCCATTGCCTTCTCCGGTGAGTAAACTTACTGGTGCCTTAATAGGAATCAAGCATATACCAGTAATCATTGTATTTTTAACTGCTCCAATTTTGCAGTGCTGCAATGACAATTTCACTTATAAATATCCCAGGAGAAGTTGTAAAATGTATTAATTTTATTAAATCTCAAACTTTGAGTATACATTTTAATTTCTGAGTGACAAAATGGAATGTGTACATAAAGTACTTCTGTGGCATACTAGAGTAGTATGTTTGCCTGAAGCCCTTGTATGATTCTGTTGTGAACAGAACTAAAAATTTTCGCATGGTGCATCATTTTTCCATAAGAGTGACAAAAATTATAGATATTTTGACTTGGGTATTTGTCAGGTATTTGCTGAAAATCAAACAGCCAATAAAAGCCACTGAAAACACATGCTAACAAGAATAAATTTGAATTTTCAAGAGAAACTTAAAATTTTGGACAGCTTTAATCTGCCATTACAAGCCTGTTACCTTTAAAATATTTAAAGAATTTTCTGATAAGATCAATGGTGCTATTAATGTGATTTTTAAAATATTATATCATGAAACATGTGTGCATAAATCAATGAACTAGTATTTACCAAATTACCAATACAATATTACAAAATCATGTATTGATAACATCTATTCAAAATGCAGACTGATCAACAAATACTAGTGGGGTAGAGTGTTTAGAGTTCACTGATACAGTTTCTGATTTCATAGTGCAAACAGCCTTAAGAAACTATCTCGTTGAATAGTGATGATGTATCAGAGAAGACTCTGCATTCAGATGCTTATATCTTTCCTTTTCTCCTTTGCTTTTTGCTTCTCTTCTTTTCACAGCTNCAGTCAGGTATGGATGTGAGAGTTAGACTATAAAGAACACTGAACACTGAAGGATTGATGCTTTTGAACTGTGGTGTTGGAGAAGATTCTTGAGAGTCCCTTGGACTGCAAGGAGATCCAACCAGTCCATCCTAAAGGAGATCAGTCCTCGGTGTTCATTGGCAGGACTTATGCTGAAGCTGAAACTCCAATACTTGGGTCACCTGATGAGAAGAGCTGACTCTTTTGAAAAGATCCTGATGCTGGGAAAAATTGAAGGCAGGAGGAGAAGGGGACAACAGAGGATGAGATGTTTGTATGGCATCACCGACTCAATGGACATGAGTTTGCGTAAACTCCAGGAATTTGTGATGGACAGGGAAGCCTGATGTGCTGCGGTTCATGGGGTCTCAAAGAGTAGGATGCAACTGAGTGACTGAACTGACTGAGTGATGAAGAATTAAGCATAGCTAGCACCTGCAGTAACATAGAAAATAGACTGTGTACCTAATGAACAGATAGATCCGACTAAGGACATTTCTGGGCAACGTGTTTAAGGTGTTAATTGTCTTTTTGTGCTTCATATGGTGAGACTAGAGAGAAATAAGCTAAAGAAGAACCAATTTATTTTTTCAGGCAGAGCTTAAAGAAATTATAAGAGCCAGGATTCCTGGCTTTAAAATGAATCAACCCACCCCCAGTGCATTATTTCAGGTCTTCCAAGAATCAAATGTCAAGACAGGATTACATTGTAATAAGTTTTTAGAGGAAAACCCCTGGGAGGAAAAAGGAGGAAGGAGCCCAAAGAGGGAGGGAGAGCTGCTGGACCATGATACAGGTACAACACCTGTAAAGGAGAGAGAGAAGAAAGGAAATTTGAATAGGCTGAGTCTTAGACTACAGTGCAGTTCTAATAAATTTTAACACAGCCAAAGTTTCTGGGAATCAAGATTGTATAGAAAAGACTGTGTGTGCAGAAATGGTGGTATCTTCAAGAATACAGCAGCTTCATCTATCAATCGTATTCCTACAGAAGACAATCTCAGTCTTTGATTTAGCCACCACAGTTCACTGTTTGTCCTGAACAGATACATTTGTCTACTCATGTTCAAAGAGCAACTCCTCCATCGTTCCCCAGGACCTTTTTCCTGAGAGATTGGGGGCAGGAGGAGAAGGGGACGACAGAGGATGAGATGGCTGGATGGCATCACTGACTCGATGGACATGAGTCTGAGTGAACTCCGGGAGTTGGTGATGGACAGGGAGGCCTGGCATGCTGCAATTCATGGGGTCGCAAAGAGTTGGACATGACTGAGTGACTGAACTGAACTGAACTGAAACTTAGAAAGAGGAGTAATATAGCCCTCATTACCGTAGCTGAGCTTGGAGCCATAAGCAGTACTCTTTCTTTTCCTCCTCCATTATCCATTCTAAATCCCCCTTGCTCTCAGCTTTTTCTTGCCTGATCTTAATGGAACATTAAAGTGACCAAACTTCGATTCTTAAGTAGTTGAATCCTTGGCTGTCATATGCTTCTCAAATCCAGTATGCATTCTCATTTAGTAAAAGCAACTCTTCCTTCTGCTATGCAGGGTAAATTATTCTTGAAAATATGATTACTTCTGTTACCTGAGCAGCAATAATAGGAATCAAGTTGAAACAACTACTCAACTGCAAAATTGGGCTGCCTCTTACAGAAAGGGAAGGATGACTCAGAGAGCAGAACAAGGGCCTGGAACCTGGACTAACAGACACAGAGAATTCCAAATCCAGGAGTAAAGAAATAAAACTGGGCTCTAATCTAGACACTAGAATCTCATGCTGGCTGGATTTCAGAAATGTTATATGCCAGTGATTCCTGTATACTTCTTGTCCCTTTCCTTATCCCAATCCCACATCCAATTTTGAGGATGAATGCCACTGCAGTTATCCAAGAGTATTGTACTTTGGGTATGTGGGGGGAGATAATGAGACTCTGGTTCATCAGTCTTCAGGTTGAGAGAAACTATATTCACAAACTTTACTAGAGCAATCACTCTGAGGAGTTTCATCTATCTCTGGACCTTATTTAGTTGATAGAATCCTGGATTTTGAATTTGAACCTAATTCCATAAAGAATTGAAACATTTGATGCTGGAAAAGATGTGGAGAAAAGCAAACCCTCCTACAGAGTTGGACAGAATGTAAATTGGTGCAGCCACTATGGAAAATAATATGGAGGTTCCTCAAAGGGAAAAATAAAAAGAACAAAAACTAGAAATAGAGTTGCCTTATGATCCAGTAATACCACTCCTGGGCACATATCTGGACAAAACTATAATTCAAAAAGTTATATGCTCTCCATTGTTCATAACAGCAATACTTAAAGAGATATGGAAGAAACCTTGGTGTCCATGGACAGAGGAATGGGATGTGATATATACACATGATGGAATACTACTCAGTCATAAGAATGAATAAAATGTTGTTTGCAGCAACATCAAATGGGCCTAGAGATGATCATATCAAGTGAAGTAAGTCAGATAGAGAAAGACAAATACTATATTATATCATTTATATGTGGAATCCAAAACATTACACAAATGAACTTGTTTATGAAACAAACAGACTCACAAACTTAGAAAGCAAACTTTACCATAGGGGAAAGGGGATGGGGAAGGATAAAATTAGGAGTTCAGTTTTATCAGGTACAAACTACTAGATATAAAGCATAAACAACAAAGCCCTATTTCATAGCATAGGGAACTATGTCCAATATCCTTAAGTAAATGATATTAGAAACTAACACAGCATTGTAAATCAACTATACTTTAATAAAAAATATAATCAGATAAAAATAGTTGCGACATTTGATAAGTCTTAGGGATAGCCTAAGTCTACTGTGCAGATCTGGTAAATGTACATAAACTGTGGTCAGATGACACTTTGGTGAATTTTTAAAATAATGGGAAATTATTTGACTCTCCTCATATGAGAGGTAATTCTGTGTCCTTTTGCCAAGAGAATAAGTGAGGTTAGTATTTGCTTCAAGTAATAGAGCTTGGGTGAATTGATCCTATGTGACTGGAGCTAGTTTGTAAATGTCCCTGTAGCTTCTTCCTGATTCACTTAGAATACTCACTCTCAAGATATTCTTTCTTAGAAGCCAGTCAATATATGGTGAGAATATATTGTGGAAATCCTTATGTAGGTGCCCTAGTTGATGCATCCAGAAATGCCTGTCCTTTGAGTAATCTCATCACTGATACAAGAAAAGCATAAGAAAACTCTAGATGATTCCAGTCCCCTGCTGGACTTGAGCTCTTCTTAGAAGAGCCCCAAACCCTGTGAAGCAGAAAGGCTGTGATCAGTGTGTCCTACCCTAATTGCTGGTCTACACAATCCTTGAATATAATGAAATAGTGATATTTGCCACTCCCGAGTTTTGAGTGGTTTCTTTGTAACACTAGTAATTAGAAGCTCATCCAATATTCCTTATTAAAAATGCTAAAAATTTTAAATTTAAAATGAAACTATAATTTAAAACTTTTCCTTTATTCCAAATCAATTAACTGTTTCTTTTTTCCCCCTCAGATATTTGAAACTATTATATCTGTAGAGTTCCTAAATCACAGCTTTCTTATATACCATACTCCTGAATTTGCAGTTTGAAAGAGACTCCTAAAAAGATGCTATGGGAAAGATTATAATCGTTCCAAAATAGTGTATTTTGGAATGAAAAATAATATTTGGCAATGCCGTTATTAAATAATTAATGACTTGACAATATAATATCCTTAGGAAGAAAGGAAAAAAAATACTTATTTAGCTAGAATGTGTGTTCATTGCTGTCATGTCCAACTCTGTGATCCCATGGACTATAGCCTGTCAGGCTCCTCAGTCCACGTAAATCTCCAGGCAAGAATACTGGAGTAGGTTGCCATTTCTTCCTCCAATTTAGCTAGAACGCATTTGGAAAAATAAATATCTGCTGAATATTTTAAAAGTCTTATAAACCAAAAAGCAACGTGTACCAAAGTAGGTACACAAAACACATGTAATTACTTATAGAAGTGGAGGTGTTTGTTCATAGAGGGAGTCAAAAGAGAGAGATGTGGAAGCAGATGAGGAAGTATATGAAATAGGGAAACACAGGCCAATTTTGCATGTTACTGTGGACCATATTTTCCTAAAATTACAGAATGTTGAGGCCATAGAGTCATGTGATCTCTCATCAATTAGAATTTAGTCAATTTCACTCTACTACATTTTTCTATTTTGAGTAGCAATATTCTCAGAGCTTAATGTGCCATTTAGGTTCTCAGAAGGGCCTTTGAACAGCCTGTGGTGATAGAACAGGCCTTCGTTCAGTGAAATCTTGCTGACAGCTGAGAGCAGAACATTGCATTTTGTACCCTTAAGATAACATAATTGCCAGGATGCAATTGCTCTTTCATCTTATGGTGGTAATCAATCAGTGATTGACAAGTCTAATTAGAATCC
Organism: Neotragus moschatus; assembly: GCA_006410615.1. Taxonomy (NCBI): domain Eukaryota; kingdom Metazoa; phylum Chordata; class Mammalia; order Artiodactyla; family Bovidae; genus Neotragus; species Neotragus moschatus. The sequence goes on along the minus strand of SJYA01000288.1, from coordinate 44,373 downwards.
TTGGTACGTGCAACATGATAACACTTTCTAACAGCATCATAGTCTAAAACATCTTTTCAGCAGTCCTGTAAGAAAAACATAATATTTTATAGATAATTCAATTTACTTTACTGCCATTGCTATTTGCATATATGGGAAGGTTTTATTGGGGTAGAACAATACCAACTTTGAAAATATAAATATACTGCTCTAATGGTTTTATAGTGTCTCCCAAGGCCTCACTATTTCTACTCTAAAGGATTGATGATTTTTCAAATTGGCAAGGATAGATTATTGTATGTATATAATTTTTTATTGTCTTTAGAACATAGCATATTTCAGGTGCATAGATTTATGTTTTGATGAAAAGCTTCCCCCCCTGTTTTCCCAAGAGAGGTAATTCATAGTGGGATACAGTAATCAGAAGAGAAATAGCATCTGTTAAAAAAATATGGTGCTTAGTTGCAAAGTCAAGATAAAATACCGTATTTTGTGAGGCACTGAAAATATCTGGAAAAATCAGTGCTCATTTCCTTCTGTAATGACATGTGTTAAGAACTCTCTGAACAGATTTTTTTCCACACTGAAATATCTTCAAAAATGTTAAACTTTAAACTGGATGATTACACCGTGTATTTGTCTTTTAGCATTTCAATTAGGATCTGCTAATCTTGAACTTGTGCAGCTTATTTTATATGCAGACTGAGAAAGTGGAATTACGGGAAGTGTTAAGCCATTATTTTTGTTCTTGATAAAATGGTAAAATCATGTAACAAATTCCTTCACATTTCTGATATTTCTTTTAGAAAATAAGGCTTTCCATCATGTAGAAAGTGATAAATTACTGAGAAGGCATACTGTTTTTTTCTTTCAGTCTGTGGATTATATCAGAGACGTGAGTTTTCCTGAGATGCCAAAAGAAAAGACAATGTAAAAAATAGAATTATAATTTTGCTCTGAATATCTCAGTAGAGTAATTTGAATTTAAATGCCTCCATTGTCAATCTATAAATTAGAAATATGTGTTTGCAAAACTAAATTTAAAGCTGAAAAGAGAGTACAATATCTGAAAAAGCATCAAAAAGTTGTCTTTAGCAATGTATGGATGCAAAGGTGACTAAGGGGATCCATATGAAACATAAGCTTCAGATGGGCAAGATGGTAAAGCAAAACAGAACACATACAACTCAGCGATTCATTTTTGCAAGATGATTTTTTGAAGTTATGTGAAGTATTTATCATTTTTCATATTTTTAATACTATAAGTTTTCCCTTTGATACTCTCACTCCACACAGCATTGCAGTGCATCAAGAACTCAGCAGAAATATCCTGCTTTTGATTACTTCATTTCAGCTCCCATCAATTACATGGAGGTTTTATTTTTAAATTCAAAATAAAAATACTACCTGAATATGGCATTTGTTCATATAAGCCAAAAAGCATGTTAAAAGAAAGCAAGAAGTTGCTTAAGAAAAATGTTTAGAGAATGTTCTTGAAAGTTCTTCTCGGCACTGGCAAGGCAGTCACAAGTAGATACATTATTTTATAAAATTAGTGCAACATATTTCTGAAGGAAAATATCTAGAATTTGCACTACCTTGAATTTCTCCTTCATGGTTTTCTCAACTATTTTCCATCTACCTACTTCCTCCCAACTATTTAATTTTTTCTCCTCTACTCTGTAATTCAACTAGCTGTTTCCACCTAAATTTGCATAGTATATAGGCTTATTTTTACAATGTTTTTAGATTCAACATTTCAGTTGAAACTCATAAAAACCTGAAGCAAATATACAGTACTATGAATCTGATGATGCATATATGCACATATATATATAATGCCATCTACACACACACACACACACACGCACACACACACACACATACACATACACAAATTAAACTTGCAGGAGTTTAATTCCTGCTTACTTTGCAGCACAAGTCAAACAATAAAAGGAAGCAAATGTCTAGATATTATGAAATATTCTGCCGTTCCCTAACTTACCTTGACCCTTGGTACTTTACAATTTTAGTTTGATGTCCTAAAACTTAAAAAAAATAAAATCCATTCTATTAATTTTGTATCTAAGTCAAAAAACGAACAGAAAAAAAATCAACAAAATTGGACATATGTTTATTACTTAAACCATCTTTTCAAAAAGAGGAACAAAGTATACTTTGAGTCCTTAATTTTATTTTTGTAGGTACAGAGAGAAAACAGATCTAACCCAATAAGGAATATCATTATAGGAAGACTCCTATAGGGTTTTTCAATACACATAATCAAGGTTTTTCTAGGAGGAAAACATATCCTTAGGTTAAGAGAATGCAAAGAAATTAAATTGTTAAGAAGGCTTTTTCTCCATATGTGCTTGTAATAGAAGGTACATTTATTAGTGTAACATCTTTCTAAATTAATTGACATGTTACAAATCCTATGTTCGTGAACAGCGGGGTTTTATCACTTCAACAAAAAATTTAAAAATTGTCCATGCCATAAGTAAAATACTCTGAAGCAGATTGGAAAGGAATATGCCAGATACCCATTCTACTTTCCTCATTGGTGAAACTGCCCTGTATCTGAACATAAACTAAGCATTTAGATGCCAGGCACCGAGCTTGTACATCTCAGTTGCTCATATATGCTGTGGGTCTCCACAGCAATGTTCTCTTTCTATCTATTTACTTTGAAAACTACAAAAAATATCCACTACACTAAAGCCATTAAAAAAGTATTCAACAGATCTCATGATATCTGAGTAAAAGTGTAACTAAATTTAAATTTTAAATTATTTGAACAACTAAAAGACATTAGACATTGTAAGGGTAAACTGAGAGTAACCATTTATAATAGTATTCTTCAACCATATAAAATTAAGTCATTGACTAATTTTCCATTTAAACTGCATTTCCACCTACTGCAGATCTTAGACTCAAATCTTGGTGAAGATCATGAAACATTGTCTGGACATAAAGTATTGCCTTTCGCCTTTTCCTATACGAGTTGAAACTGTTGACTTAATGCTCTATTTTTCAGCAAACATGCTGAAAGATGGAGCATACACCTTTCTGGGTAAACGTCAGAGAAGTAAAGTTCAAGATGAAATAAAACTAAAAATAAATGGCACTTAGCACTTTGTTTTGATATATTTCATTTTAGTGGAACAAGCCTTCATTAAATACTTAATTTTTTAAATAATATGGAGAATAAAAAATGAGTAAGACAAAATCCTGATCTGTAGAAGTTACGATCTGGTGGAATGCCAGAGACATAAATAATTACACAAGTGTATCTATTATATGTGTGTGTGTACAAGCTCAGTCACGTCTGACTCTTTGCAACCCCATGGATTGTAGCCTGCCTGGCTCCTCTGTCCATGGAGTTTTCTAGGCAAGAATACCAGAGTGGTTTGCCATTTCCACTCTATTATAAGGAAGGATAATTATGCGGTAAGAAAGGTAAAATTGCAGTTGTCTGAGAATTTAGAGGAGGGATTTGTTATCTATGACTGAAGCTCTGAAAGATCGCATGGAGGAGGTGACATTTAAATGGCCTCATAGACTGATTAAAAATTTTTTAGTAGGTAAGAAGTGGGAAGGAGACTAATTCTAGAAAAAAGAACTGAATGTGTAAATTAATAAAACATAGAGTTAATTTAGAGGACCATGAGTGAAATATAAGGGATATTTGAAGTATTGAATGCTCTTGGCTATTTAACTATGGGTTTAAAAATATTTATTCATTAATTCAGTAGTCAATGAGGGAGGCTGTGAAGAAAATTTATATTATTTGAGCTACATTTTAAGAAAATTAATCTTCTAACAGTGGAGATTATTTACTGGATTTTCCAGTTCAGAAACTATTAAAACACTAGACAGGATATAGTGACGTTTTTTAGAAGAGTGATAACATTAAGAGTGGGAAACAAGATAGGTTAGAACAAATATAGAAAAAGAGGAATTAAGTCCTACCTTGATGGGAAAAGAGATTCAGAAAGACAGGAGAGAAAATAAGTAAATAAATAAACAAATTAATTTTAGAAAGAAAGCTAAATTGAGATAATGATGTAAAGTTATTTTAAGAGCTAAGCCAATAAGATGTGAAGCAGTTTGAGGCCAGAAGAGGGCAGCTGTGTGCCTAGGATAAATCTCAGAAGCTGGGTGAACACTGACATTGTTGTTGATAAGTGTTGCTAACTGGTCCTCATCTTTACATTGGTCAGTACAAACTCAGTGTGCCTCAGGGAATTGAATTTCTTCCTGCAAATTAATGCATTCACATTTTGGTGTATCAGAGGTACTTTTTATATTTGATTAGCATCATTGAATTTTTATGCTAGAGAAGGTGGTCTGCTCATTTTTTGAGTGAGCTGAAACACAATTCTTGAATTTTTTTTCAGATGAGGACTTGATTTATATCTGAATAATAAGGAAGGACCAATGTATACATTGTGCTTTTATCCATTAACAACTTCCCATTTAAAATCCTAAGTGTTTTGTTTAAGAATAGCTTTAGCAGAATTCATCTGTTCCAAGATGCCCGAGGGTTTCTAGGAAATAAAGATGTGGGAAGAAAAACTCAGTCTCTGTGCTTCAGTTGTCTAATCTGTGCCATGGTCAGGGGTGCGGGGGTGCGGTAATAAAAACACCTACTTGGCTGTGTAGGTACGAATAATAAAATAGAAAATGCAGGAAAGCACTAAGAATGGTGTCTGGAACATGATTAGAGAAACTAGTGTTTTCTATGATGATGATTGAGATGAAGAGGAAAGAAATGGACAATAAGAAAATAAAAGCAATAATAAAAACAGTATTTAGTTTTCAAAATAAAACAGAAAAAATAAAAATAAGCTATTTGATGGAAACATCAAGTTTCTCCTACTTTCTGTTCTGAAAAATTATTTCTCTTGCAGAATTTTATTTCACTGTTAAGTGTGCAGTAAGTTTTGCTTGCTTGTTTTTTTTCTTCAAAATATTATTATCCATTGGAAAGTAAACAAATTCATACCTCAGAAATAACAAGTTATATTCAAAAGAAAGTTTTAATAATGTAAAGAACAAAGTGTGTCTATATTATAAAATTCACAATTAATATGATAGAAAACAATACAAATTTGGACTGAGTATATTTTATTCATTATTTACTGGTGCTACAATCTGTGGAATATTACATTAGGGATGGTGCATTTGAAAAATAACTGTGAATTACTTTCAAGCATTTTTATTACATTGGACAATTATATATGAAAACATCTTATAATAATGCTATTTTACAACAGCTTTTAAGAGGAAACAGACCAAGAATTAAGCCATCAAGCTTCAAAAGGTGATAGCAATCCATAAGAGAAATGTTTTGATTTTCTCCTTAATCTAAATGGGCTACTCAGTAACTTGCTATTAAAAGTCACTTCTAAGTTTGATATAGGTACCAAGTTTTTCAGTTTTATGGTTTTCTATAAACCTGGATTTAGTGTGTGACTCTTTCCCAAAAGCTATAATTTTGGACTTACTATAATTAAATTTAAGTTCTTATCTACTAGAAAGGATGGTAAAATATATTTAAAATATGTGTAGGGTCAGGTCTTCAGAAGGTTGTGAGCAAGGGTGGTGAAGGCATCTGTGACAAGAGCTCATATATCTCTCACCTCAGCAGTAGTGCTTATAGGATAATAACCTATTCACATTAGCTCATGGAAGGGAACTATTAACCCTAGTGTGTCTGAGTAACTAGCAAAAGCCATTCTAAGTCAAATTAAATTGATGGATCGTTGTGACATATTGACCTTTAGGGTCATGATTATAAAATCCCTGAGGAAGAATAGTTCTATGCTCTCTACCCATAGTGCAATGTCATCAGTTATTAAGGGGTTAATAAGTACTAACTTAATTAAACTGATAAAAGAAGGAAAAACAATAGAATCAAAATATAAGGTATAGAATTTTGAAATAGCATATATAGTTTAAGCCTAAATTCTTTTATATTATTTAGTACTTTGTATTGAATTACTTTATATCATAAAAGTAATCTCTAAGTCCTAAAATAGCAATAAACAAAAAAACTTTCTAGATTTTTATTGGTGGGCAATGTGAGGAAAAAAATCTAAAGGCAGTTGATTAAACACTAAGTAGAAAGCAAATATATATTTAAAAAGATGACATAAAATAAAATAATGGATTCAAATGAAGTTAAGAAATAAATATGTGAGGTCATATGCCACAAAATCAATTCGTATCCAATAAAAGTAAATTCTAAAGTAGATATAAAGTGTGATCTTTTTCTGTTAAAGACAGTAGAAATAAAGGGGTGACACAATCTCTGATGCTGATATATGTCAGCCTCCTCCTCACTGAAATACTCTGTATATTCTTGACACCCATGATTGTGAAGAAAGAAGCCTGCTGGAGGAGAAAGGAGAAACAAGAAACAAAGTTGAGACTCTGGAGGTCTTGCTTGGTCTCATAAATTACGGTTGCATAAAATATACTTTTTTTAAAAAAGCTTAATATTAATTGAAAAAAATGAACCTAGGAGACAAAAAAAAAAGGACAAAATTTATGGACACATAGCAAAAAGTCAGACATTTTCATCTCCAGAGGGTCTTAAATGTCTCCATTAGGTGAAAATGAAATAATGTATCGCTGTTCAGCAGCTTCCACATTGGAGATTCTAATAGCTTCTGACTGCCTCATTGTTTTAACCCTACATGTTTAATTTTCAACTTTATTTCCTTTGGCATAAACTGAAAATATAATACTTGATCACCTTCATTGATTTGTATATAACCTCAGTTGGTATTCAGGAGAGCTTGGAACCATCAAAAGGCAGATTGAGATGCGCATTTTATGCAGATTCTCATTGTTGGGTATCAGTTCAGTTCAGTCGCTCAGTCCTGTCTGACTCTTCGTGAAGCCATGAATCGCAGCACGCCAGGCCTCCCTGTCCATCACCAACTCCTGGAGTTCACTCAGACTCACGTCCATCCAGTCACTGATACCATCCAGCCACCTCATCCTCTGTCATCCTCTTCTCCTCCTGCCCCCAATCCCTCCCAGCATCAGAGTCTTTTCCAATGAGTCAACTCTTCGTATGAGGTGGCCAAAGTACTGGAGCTTCAGCTTTAGCATCTTTCTTTCCAAAGAAACCCCAGGGTTGATCTCCTTCAGAATGGACTGGTTGGATCTCCTTGCAGTGCAAGAGACCCTCAAGAGTCTTCTCCAACACCACAGTTCAAAAGCATCAATTCTTCGGCTCAATTGTTGGGTATAACGGAAGGAAAAAGTGACAGCCAGAAGTCATGAGGTTAGGATGATATACATAACTTTTCATGCCAGAGAGTCAAAGACACAAGAATGTAAATCAGAGAACTGTTCCTCCTCATCTCTCAGTTTCCTTCTGCCATCTTTACTATTTTCTGAAACTATAAATCTTTAGATTTGACCCCTTGTTTATTAAAGTAACAACCTAATGAATCAAAGATTTTATTTCATTTTCTGGAAATTCACATGATCCAAGTCCATCCTCTCTTCGTCTGTCAAGCAGTAATAATATATGTAAGATAATTAAAGTAAAAGGAAATGGCAACCCACTCCAGTGTTCTTGCCTAGAGAATCCCAAGGATGGGGGAGCTTGGTGGGCTGCTGTCTCTGGGGTCGCACAGAGTCGGACACAATTGAAGCAACTTAGCAGTAGCAGCAGCAGCAGATTGCAAATGGAAGATTTGCTGTAGATTGATAATTCCTCCCCTTTGTAATTTATTTATTACAAGACTAAGAAATTTAATAGGATAATAGTAATAAGGTATATAATATGTAATCAGCAACTAATGAAGCATTTTTGGGGTTAATGATTTGAAAAATGTACTTACATCTTCAGTTAAGCATTTATTTTTATCTGAAATGGCTAAGGAATTAGGAATCTGTATCCTTTAGAAGAGTCAGGACTGAATTTTATTCCATTTGTTTTTATATTAGATAATATGGATTTTA
>SJYA01000288.1:16986-36298 GCA_006410615.1 Neotragus moschatus | reverse complement strand
ATGAGGTGGCCAAAGTACTGGAGCTTCAGCTTTAGCATCTTTCCTTCCAAAGAAACCCCAGGGTTGATCTCCTTCAGAATGGACTGGTTGGATCTCCTTGCAGTGCAAGAGACCCTCAAGAGTCTTCTCCAACACCACAGTTCAAAAGCATCAATTCTTCGGCTCAATTGTTGGGTATAAGGGAAGGAAAAAGTGACAGCCAGAAGTCATGAGGTTAGGATGATATACATAACTTTTCATGCCAGAGAGTCAAAGACACAAGAATGTAAATCAGAGAACTGTTCCTCCTCATCTCTCAGTTTCCTTCTGCCATCTTTACTATTTTCTGAAACTATAAATCTTTAGATTTGACCCCTTGTTTATTAAAGTAACAATCTAATGAATCAAAGATTTTATTTCATTTTCTGGNGCCAGAGAGTCAAAGACACAAGAATGTAAATCAGAGAACTGTTCCTCCTCATCTCTCAGTTTCCTTCTGCCATCTTTACTATTTTCTGAAACTATAAATCTTTAGATTTGACCCCTTGTTTATTAAAGTAACAACCTAATGAATCAAAGATTTTATTTCATTTTCTGGAAATTCACATGATCCAAGTCCATCCTCTCTTCGTCTGTCAAGCAGTAATAATATATGTAAGATAATTAAAGTAAAAGGAAATGGCAACCCACTCCAGTGTTCTTGCCTAGAGAATCCCAAGGATGGGGGAGCTTGGTGGGCTGCTGTCTCTGGGGTCGCACAGAGTCGGACACAATTGAAGCAACTTAGCAGTAGCAGCAGCAGCAGATTGCAAATGGAAGATTTGCTGTAGATTGATAATTCCTCCCCTTTGTAATTTATTTATTACAAGACTAAGAAATTTAATAGGATAATAGTAATAAGGTATATAATATGTAATCAGCAACTAATGAAGCATTTTTGGGGTTAATGATTTGAAAAATGTACTTACATCTTCAGTTAAGCATTTATTTTTATCTGAAATGGCTAAGGAATTAGGAATCTGTATCCTTTAGAAGAGTCAGGACTGAATTTTATTCCATTTGTTTTTATATTAGATAATATGGATTTTATTAAAGAATAAAATTTAAAAAACCATAAGGAAAAAAAAAATATATATAGCTTCAAAATCACTTAGAAAACAGAAGCACTTCTTTATAAAAATTTATATGGGTTAAGATATTTATTCTTGACTTTTCTATTTTAGATTAAATGTGCTACTATCTATTTGCAAAACAAAAACAAATACATTAAGATTATAGTTGGACTATTTAATACCCTGAAAAAAACTAAGGATAAACCTCTAGCACTGGTACCAGTTATCAGAGTTTAAATTTGTTTTGTTTGCTCCAGTATTTGTAGTGTGCAATGGAAATTGAGAATCACTGCATAAAATTATTTAGCCAAAGGCTCACTGTGTCAAAACCTGGGCTAGAACAGTTTCCCTTACACTCAGATTTGTAATTACCCTGGTCACTACACCATAGTTGCCTATCTTGTTTTTATATCACAAAATGATGGATTTGATGTAATCTATCATTAATCAAGAGTGGAAAATTAATGGAAAATTTGGGTCCTGATATGAATAGATTGGCTTATTTTCTGTATTTACATTGTGCCTGTCAATGACTGTATCTACTGGGTCCAAGTAATACTGGAAATAGCTTCTTAGGGTCAGCAATATCAGCCAAAATAATGAAATAGTAGCTGTGTCAGGAAACAACTTCACCTGACTTCTCTATTAGTTGGGAGAGAATATAAAGTGACCTGGCCTCTCTAACTGATCTTACACCAATTATTATAGTGCATCACTCTCAAAAGGCCAAGATATCTTAAACCAATGTCCATCGATAAAAGCTTTTCCCATAAACTCTCCCTATTAATTAAATCAGATGTAGCTTTTAAATTGATGAGACTGCAAAGATAAGTTGTTCCTTATGCTTGGTAAATTTATCAGTAAAATAATGTGAAACAAAACAATGAATAAGAATACCTTTAAGAAAAGAATTGCACTATCCACATTCAGTTGCCACGGTGTTTGTATAATTAAAGAACAGAGTTATGAGGAAAATTTAGAAATCAGAGAAACCTTAATATTTGGCTAGTAGTCAAAGCATAAAAGATAGTTTCATGTCATGTCTGTTTGCCTTTTATTGGGTAGAACAATGCTAAAAATAAACTTAAGTAAAATGAAAGATCATTAAGCTAACACCAAAGGTTTTAGATAAAAGGTATATTAATTTTTTGAAAAGTGAGACACATATTCTGATGTATTTAAAATACGTGGTCAATTTTCAGCATCATGTTAGACCAGAAGAAATTGTAGAACCAACTGAGAAGTCAAAATGTAATACTCTGTCATTCCTGAGAACTAATACAAATCTAATTTTATACATTGGTTTTTGAAAACTAATAAATATCAAAATAAATAAAATCATTTTTTTACCTCTATTAGATTTGAGATGTCTTTCAATCCAATCTCAGGATTGAATGAATTACTTAGACTTTATTAATATCAATTGAATTGTATAAAGATTCCTTGGAAAATCCTGATGCATACCTTTATTTAGTTAACAATAACAAAGAAATCTTTAACAATATTTCTGAAGTTTTATGCCATGTAGAGGTTGCCTTTGATTTCCAGAAGCACATACTATAAATGGAGTCAATTTCAAGAAACCCTTGAGTACAAAGTTTTATTGGGACTGAATTTCAGGCAGTTTTTATTTATCTTCAAAACTAGTAGGAGGTACCTTGAATTTAATGTAGGGCAACCATTAACATATTCTGTATCTTCCAAAAATATTTAAAATCAATTATTAAAAGTAAAAGGTTAGGAGAAAGTATAGTGTAAGATCAAGGTAAAATTCCTCTAGTTGAAAACTTCAAATTCCAAAATATACCTATAATATTAGCATTTCTATAATATATTTAAGGCCCTTAGAAATAGTAAATTCTCATAAAAAGTCTGATGCTTCTCAAAATCAAATATATATTTTAGTTAATGAACAAAATATGAAAATTAACTTATTCAATCAATCATATACTTCCTATACACCAAGAAAAACAGTAGAATCTCACCAAAATCTCAGTTACTGACATGTATGAATGAAAAAATAAGCTTTGGAGTCAGACACATGTAGAGTTAATTCTTGGTGTCACCTCTTACAGATCGGCAGACATGAGTAATTTCTTTATAAATGGTAATTAAAATTTTATTAACTGAAAATATTTTATTTTGGGTCTTGCTCCCACAGGGCCTTGCTCAGTAAAGCTTTAATCCTTTTATCTGCTAATGAGTGGGGTTGCACTCCCTCCCTGGTAGTTGTTTGGCTTGAGGTCTATGGGCTCTATGGTAGGGTTAACAGAGAACTCCAGGAGGGTTTATTCCAAGGGTTTATTCTAAGGGGGACCTTCCACTGACAATCTGACAACCCAAGCCTCCACAGGAGGCTCACCAACACTAACAGGTAGTTTTGGTTCAGTCTCCTGTGGGGTCACTGCTCCTCTTCTCTGGATCTTGATGCGTGGGAAATTTTGTTTGTGCCCTCCAAGACAGGAGTCTCTGTTTCCCTCAGTTCTCTGGAAGGCCTTTAATCAAATCCCACTGGCCCTCAAGGGATTACCCAGGGATTCCCAATCCCTTTGTCAGATCCCCAGGCTGGGAAGCCTGTCATGGGGTTCAGAACCTTCACAATAGTGCAAAACTTCTTTAGTATTATTGTTCACCATTCCATGGGTCACCCATCTGGTGTGTATGGGATTTGATTTGATCATGACTGTGCCCCTCCTACTGTCTTGCTGCAGCTTCTTTATCTTTGGATGTGGGATATCTTTTTTAAATTTTTAATTAATTAATGTATTTTAATTGGAGGCTAATTACTTTACAATATTGTGGTTCCAGCATCCTCCTGTCGATGATTGTTCAACAGCTAGTTGCAATTTTGGTGCTTTTGCAGGAGGAGATGAGCACATAGCCTTCTACTCTATCATCTTGAATCCAGATTTTTTTTTTTTTAATTTGTGCTGCTAGATAAGTCATCCCAAACCCCATTGTGTATAATTCCCTCCTATCTGCTTTATCATCATATCAGCTCCTTAACTGGTTTTCTGTCATCTAGTTTATCTCCATGAGGAGAACCCATTACTTTACATCAGTTGCCACATTACTTTATTGTGGATATGTAATCTTCACTTCAAGTCTTTTCAAACAATATCTCCATTTGGGAAATGCCTTATTTTATCCCAACTGCTTATCCAAACCAAAAAAGTAATATGCAAATTGTTATGCAAAACCTTATGATAACCACAAACCAAAAACCTATAATAAATATACACACAAAAAAGAAAAAGGAACCCAAACAACACTAAAGATAATCAGTAAGTCAGAAGAGGAAAGAACAAAATAAGAAAGTGGTGGGTGGGGTGGGTGGGAAGGACATTCAAAAACAGTTCTAGGACAGTGAAAACAATGGCAGTAGGAAAATAGATATCAATAATTATCTTAAATGTAAATTAACTGGATAATCCAACAAAAAGACATAGAATGGCTGAATAATACAAAAACAGAACTTGTATTTATGTTGCCTGTGAGAGACTTACTTCAGATCTTAGAGACTGAGGGTAAGGGGGTGGAATGAAATTCAAAAGAAAGCTGGGGTAGCAATATTTACATTAGACCACATAGATTGAAAAAGAAAAAAAAAAGACTATTTTACATGAGACAAGGAAGGACATTATATAATGATCAAAGGATCAATCCAAAACGAAGATTGTCTACTGTTATGTATATATGCACCCAACATTATATATTCACCCAACTGAGCTTCCCTGATAGCTCAGTTGGTAAGGAATCTGCCTGCAATGAAGAAGACCCCAGTTCGATTCCTGGGTCAGGACAATCTCNTAATGACCAAAGGATCAATCCAAAACGAAGATTGTCTATTGTTATGTATATATGCACCCAACATTATATATTCACCCAACTGAGCTTCCCTGATAGCTCAGTTGGTAAGGAATCTGCCTGCAATGAAGAAGACCCCAGTTCGATTCCTGGGTCAGGACGATCTCCTAGAGAAGGGATAGGCTACCCACTCCAGTATTCTTGGGCTTCCCTTGTGGCTCAACTGGTAAAGAATCCACCTGCAGTGCAGGAGACCTCGGTTTGTTCTCTGGGTTGGGAAGATTCTCTGGAGGAGGGAAAGGCTACCACTCCAGTATTCTAGACAAGAGAATTCCATGGACTGTATAGTCCATGGGGTTGCAAAGAGCTGGACATGACTGAGCAACTTTCACTTTCACATGCAGCCAACATAGAAACACCTCTCCATATATAAGGCAAATGCTAACACACATAAAAGGATAAATTGACAATAACCCAGTAATAGTGAGGGACTATAATATCACACTTATAGGAATGGCAAAATATCCAGACAGATAATAAATAAAGAAACATAGACCTTAAATGAAATGGCATATGAGACCGTATGGATTCAACTGACATTTATAAAGCATTTCAGGGAATCCTGGCAGACTAGAGTCCATAGGATTGCAAAGAGTCAGATATGACTGAGCACACATATATACCAACTGAAAGCAGGAGAATATACATTATTTTTAAATGCACATGGAACATTATCCAGGATAGATCACATACTGAGCCACAAAGAAAGCCTCAGTAAATTAAAAAAAAAAAAAAACTGAAATCATATCAAACATCTTTCTTTCTTTTTTTTTTTTTTCTTGTTTGAAATTCAGTGTATTTTTTCCCCCATAATGATGCCTTACTACTGTATCCAGTCACTTGCCCTGGGATTATACCAAATGCTCTATGCATCTCACCTCCTCCAAAAATCTTTTTGACCACAGTGCTATGGGGCTGGAGATCATCTACAAAGCTACAGTAATCAAAACAGTATAGTAGTAGCACAGAAACAAACATAGATTGATGGAACAAGATAGGAAGCCCCAAAATAAATCCAGGTCAATTGATCTTCAATAAAGGAGGCAAGAATATACCATGGGTAAAAGGCAGTTTCTTCAGTAAGTGGTGTTGGGAAAATTAGACAGCTACATGTAGAAGAATAAAATTAGGACATTCTCTAACAGCATTTATAGAAATGAGCTCAAAATAATTAAAGACTTAAATATAGTTCAGGATACTATAAAACTCCTATAGTAATACATAGGCAGGACACTCTGACATAAACCAAAACAATATACCTTTTTGAATTTGTCTCTTAGACTAATGGAAATAAAAACAAAAATAAACAAATGGGACCTAATTAAACTTGAGAGCTTTTTCACAGCAAATGAAGCCATGAACAAAATGAAAAGATAACCTACAGACTGGGAGAAAATATTTGCAAATGATGCTACCAACAAGGGATTCATTTCCAAAATATACAAACTTATACAGCTAATATTAGTAGTGGGGGGGAAGGGAAGAAGACCTAAGTAGACATTTCTTCAAGGAAGACATGCAGATGGCCAACAGGGATGGGAAAAGATGCTCAGAATTCCTAATTATTAGAGAAATAGAAATAAAAAACATATTGAAGTATCACTTAATACAAAGTGTTATCAAAGATTAGTGACAGCAAATGCTAGAGAGGGTGTGGCAAAAAGGGAAACTTCTTACACTGTTGATGGGAATGTAAATTGATGCAGCCACTATGGAGAACAGTACGGAGGTCTCTTAAAAGACTAAAAATAGAGTTACCACATAATTCTGCAATTTCACTCCTGGGCACATATCTGGGAAAGTAAATTTGAAGATACATTGTCCACAGTGTTCACAGCAGAAATTTTTATAATAGCTAAGACATGGAAATAACCTAAGTGTCCATAAACAGTTGAATGACTAAAGAAGATGTGATATGCACACACACACAATAGAACATTGTACATTGCTGTGGTCAGTTGCTCAGCACAAAGAGCTGCGTCCTACTCTTTGCAACCCCATGGACTGTAGCTCATCAGACTCCTCTGCCCGTGGAATTTTCCAGGCAAGATTACTAGAGTGGGTTGCCATTTCCTACTCTAGGGGGTCTTTTTGATCCAAGAATCGAACCTGCATCTCTTGCATTTCCTTCATTGACAGGTGGATTCTTCACCACTGTGCCACCTAGGAAGTTACTTGCCCATAAAACAGAATGAAATAGTGTCATTTGCAGCAACATGGATAGACCTAGATATTATCATAATAAATGAAGTAAGTCAGACAGAGAAAGGCAAATACAATATGATTATCACTTAACATGAGTAATGTAAAAATTATAATACAAATAAACTTACTTACTAAACAGAAACAGACTCAGATACATAGAAAACAAACCTAATAGTTACCAAAAGGGGTAGCAGGGAAAGGAGACAGATCAATTAGGAGATTGGGATTAACAGAAATACACTACTATATATAAAATTAATAAGCAAAAGGGATCTACACTATAGTAGCTGTGTGCATGCATGTGTGCTAAGTCACTTCAATCCTGTAACACTCTTTGCAACTCTAAAGACCATGGCCCACCAGGATCCTCTGTCCATGAGATTCTCTGGGCAAGAACACTGACGTGTATTGACCATGCCCTCTTCCAGGAGAGTCTTTCAAAACCAGGGATCGAATCAGTATCTCTTATGCTTCCTGCATTGGCAGGGTTTTTTTTTACCATTAGCACCACCTGAGAAGCCCACTGCGTAGCACAGAGAACTATGTTCAATAGTGTACAATTGAAAAGAATCTGAAAAATACATATTAATATATACATAAATGTATCATCTTGCTGTAGAGATGAAACTTAACATTTCAAATTAACTATACTTCAATTAAAAATTAAATTATCTAATGTCCAGTTCAATATGATTTATTTCTAAATATTTCCCCAAAGAACATCCACCCTAATTCATTATCATTTTCTACACAAAATTCACGCAAGATTAAAATTCTCCTTTGGTGCTTTATTTATGTGCTAGCATATAGTTCACATAAACTGTTCTTTATACATATATGTAAATATTCATTAAACACTAGCATATGAAGATCCTGTTTTTGATTCTGTAAGACATTCTAGAATAATTCTGATAATCCATAAGTAAAATTTTGTCTGATACGGAAGTACACATCTATTTATACCTAGCTATAGAAAAACATGATATATCATATTTCCATGTGGCTCGTAATGCAATCATTGTATGATATATCATTGATTTATGACATTTGCTGCTGCTGCTGCTGCGAAGTCGCTTCAGTCGTGTCCAACTCTGTGCGACCCCATAGACAGCAGCCCACCAGGCTCTGCAGTCCCTGCCTGGGATTCTCCAGGCAAGAACACTGGAGTGGGTTGCCATTTCCTTCTCCAATACATGAAAGTGAAAAGTGAAAATGAAGTCGCTCAGTCATGTCTGACTCTTCGCGACCCCATGGACTGCAGCCTACCAGGCTCCTCTGTCCATGTGATTTTTCAGGCAAGAGTACTGGAGTGGGGTGCCACTGCCTTCTCCATTATGACATTTAGGTTAAGCCAATTAATAAGCTCTATATCACATGAGTGTATCTTTCCTTTTCTCCTTTGCCTTTCACGTCCCTTCTTTTCTCAGCTATTCATAAGGCTTCCTCAGACAACTATTTTGCCTTGCTGCATTTCTTTTCCTCGAGGATGGTTTTGATCACTGCCTCCTGTACAGTGTTAGGAACCTCCATCCATAGTTTTTCAGGCACTCTATCAGATCCAATCCCTTTAATCTAATTGTCACTCCCACTGTAAAGGATCTGATTGCAATGCCTAATTGGCTTAGTGGTTTTCCTGACTTCAATTTAAGTCTGAATTTTTCAATGAAGAGCTCATGGTCTGAGCCACAGTCAGCTCCATGTCTTACATTTGCTGACTATATAGAGCTTTTCCATCTTTGACTGCAAGGATACAATCAGTCTGATTTCAATTTCGACCATCTGGTGATGTCCATGTGTAGGTTCATCTCTTGTGTTGTTGGAAGAGGGTATTACTTATGACCAGTGTGTTCTCTTGGCAGAACTTTGTTAGCCTTTCCCCTACTTCATTTTGTACTCCAAGGCCAAACTTGCCTATTATTCCATGTATATCTTGACTTCCTACTGCAGATGGTGACTGCAGCCATGGAATTAAAAGGCACTTGCTCCTTGGAAAACAAGCTATGACAAACTTAGGCACCATACTAAAAAGCAGAGACATCACTGTACCGACAAAAGTCTGTATATTCAGAGCTATGTTTTTTCCAGTAGTCATGTACGAGTGTGAGAGTCGGAACATAAAGAAAGCTGAGAGCCAAACCATTGATACTTTGGAACTGTGGTGCTGGAGAAGGCTCTTAATAGCCCCTTGGATAGTAAAGAGATCAAATCAGTCAATCCTAAAGGAAATCAACCCTGAGTATTCATTGGAAAGTCTGGTGCTAAAGCTTCAATACTTTGGCCAGCAGATGCTAAAGCCAACTCATTGGAAAAGGCCCTCAAAAGATTGAGGGCAGGAGGAGAAGGGGACAGCAGAGAATGAGATGTTTGGATGGCATCATTGACTCAGTGCAGATGAGTTTGAGCAAACTCTGGGAGAAAGTGAAGGCCAGGGAAACCTGGCATGCTGCAGTCCATGAGGTTGCAAAGAATTGGACTGAGCAACTGAAAAACAATTAACAAACTCATTACCTCAGGGTCAGCAATATCCTCATTTTAGAATGAGCATGGGAATGTAACAGCTAAGGATGCAGTTTTGAAATAGCTAAGGATGCAGTTTTGGGTGTACCACTTCCTCGAGATAGGTTATTGGAAAAGGCATTGAACTTTTCTATACTTAACTGCCCTCATGTGAAAATGTGTTTAACAAGAGAGAGCTTATCATATAAGGCTATTGTGTGATTAGGATGGAAGGAGTAGCATGTAAATCAATTAGACAATATTGGGTTGGCAAAGAAGTTGATTTGGATTTTCTGTAAGATGTTATGCAAAAACCCAAACCAACTTTTTGGCCAACACTATATTCAACATGGAGCTTCCTGGTAGCTCAGCTCGTAAAGACTCCGCCTGCAATGCAGGAGGACCTAGTTTGATTCCTGAGTTGGGAAGTTCCCCTGGAGAAGGGATAGGCTACCCACTCCAGTATTCTTGGGCTTCCTTGGTGGCTCAGATGGTAAAGAATCCACCAGCAACGCGGAAGATGTGTGTTCAATCCCTGATTTGGGAAGATCCCCTGTAGGGAGAGCACGGCAAACCACTCTGGTATTCTTACTTGGAGAATTCCCAGGGAGAGAGGACCCTGGCAGGCTAGAGTCCATGGGGTCGCAAAGAGTCTGACACAACTGAGTGACTAAGCACACCATATTTGGAATATAATAAGAGCTAAATATTTTTATTGTTGTTCAGTCACTAAATCATGTCCGACTCTTTGTGACCCCATGAACTGCAGCACGCCAGGTTTCCCTGTCCTTCACTATCTCCTTGAGTTTTCTGAAACTCATGTCCATTGAGTCAATGATGCCATTCAACCATCTCATCCTCTGTTGCCCTTTACTCCTCTTGCCCTCAATCTTTCCCAGCATCAGTATTTTTTCCAATGAGTCATTTCCTCTAATCAAGCTACCAAAGTATTGGAACTTCATCAGTCCTTCCAATGAATATTTAGGGTTTATTTCCTTTAGGATTGACTTGTTTGATCTCCTTGACATTTGAGTATCTCTCAAGGGTCTTCTCCAGCATCACAGTTTGAAAGCATCAATTCTTCAATGCTCAGACTTCTTTATGACCCAAATCTCATATTCATACAGGACTACTGGAAAAACCATAGCTATGACTATATGGATCTTTGTCAGCAAAGTGATGTCTCTGCTTTTTAATACACTGTCTTGGTTTGTTATGGTTTTTCTTCCAAGGAGCAAGTATCTTTTAATTCTGTGGCTGCAGTGACCATCTGCAGCGATTTTGGAGCCCATGAAAATGAAATCTGACTCTATTTCCCCCTTTTCCCCATCTACTTGCTATGAAGTGGTGAGACTGAATGCCATGATCTTAGTTTTTGAATGTTGAGTTTTAAGCCAGCTTTTTCATTCTCCTCGTTAATCTTCATCAAGAGGCTCTTTATTTCCTGTTCAGTTTCTGCCATTAAAGTGGTATCATCTCCATTATCTGAGATTGTTGATATTTTTCCTGGAAATCTTGATTCCAGTTTGAGTCATACAGCTCAACATTTTGCATGATGTGCTCTGCGTGTAAGATAAATAAGCAGAGTGACAATACAAAGCTTTGTCATATTCCTTTCCCAATTATGAATCCATCTGTTGTTCCATGTCCAGTTTTAACTGTTGCTTCTTGATCTACATACAGATTTCTCAGGAGGGAGATAAGGTAGTCTGGTATTCCCATCTCTTCAAGAATATTCCATGGTTTGTTGTGATCTACACAGTGAAAAGCTTTAATGTAGTCACTGAGGCAGTTTTTTTTTTTTTTTTNTCATCTCCATTATCTGAGATTGTTGATATTTTTCCTGGAAATCTTGATTCCAGTTTGAGTCATACAGCTCAACATTTTGCATGATGTGCTCTGCGTGTAAGATAAATAAGCAGAGTGACAATACAAAGCTTTGTCATATTCCTTTCCCAATTATGAATCCATCTGTTGTTCCACGTCCAGTTTTAACTGTTGCTTCTTGACCTACATACAGATTTCTCAGGAGGGAGATAAGGTAGTCTGGTATTCCCATCTCTTCAAGAATATTCCATGGTTTGTTGTGATCTACACAGTGAAAAGCTTTAATGTAGTCACTGAGGCAGTTTTTTTTTTTTTTTTATTCCCTTGGTTTTTCTACGATATCACAGATTTGGAAATTTGTTCTCTACTTCCTCTGGCTTTTATTAATCCAGTTTTCACATATGGAAGTTCTTGGCTTACATACTGTTGAAGCCTAGCTTGGAGGATTTTGAGCTTAATTTTAGCTATAATTTTAAATTATGATTGATCGTACATGATGAGTGTGGAAAAACACATATCTTAGAACTGATAATCAATTCAGAAATACTTCTAAGGTGAAGATATAGTCTAAAAGTCTATATCCAGTTGGGGGAATCAGAGTAGGTATACAGTTACTGACATTTCAAATTGATCTTGATAACTAAGTAAGAAATTATAGCTAGTCCAAGAGATATGACAGCACTGAATATGTAAAAATAATTGGGCATTCTTATATTTTCCCTCTAGAAAGTCTGTAATCACTTTCTGAACAAAGTGCTTGTTCCAGATTTCTTTTTCAGATTCTAAGTATCCATTCAAATATTAAGGGCATAATAGGCCCTCAGGAAATAGTTTTTTTTTTTAAGTAAAGTTTTAATGCAATGAATTGGACATCATGCTGAAAATTACTGGAAATGTGCATGTACATTAGTAATTGTCACCATAATATCAAGAGACTTTCAATGGCAAGACAGTTAGCACTGGTAAAAATGATTTGTGTACTGTATTAAATTTTTAAACGTTTGCATTCTGCAAGATCATAGAACTTTTCTCTCTCAAAATAGAAGTCTTTTTTGTGGGAAACTGTATAAATTTAAAAATTAATGGTGAAAGTTTAGGGCCAAAGGAAAGAACATTTTTATAGCCAAAATATATTATGAAAGATATGTTATTAGATTTCCCATTGATATTTCATCAGTGGTATTTTAAATGTAATATACCGAAAATAGAAGTAAANCTCAAAATAGAAGTCTTTTTTGTGGGAAACTGTATAAATTTAAAAATTAATGGTGAAAGTTTAGGGCCAAAGGAAAGAACATTTTTATAGCCAAAATATATTATGAAAGATATGTTATTAGATTTCCCATTGATATTTCATCAGTGGTATTTTAAATGTAATATACCGAAAATAGAAGTAAATGCAAAGAAAATGTGGATGGTCATATACTGTTCTTTAAAACATTTTAATTCTCTTTCTTGTTTTCTATTAATTAGAAATTGCCCATCAATATTCAGATCAGTTAAGTCACTCTGTCATCTCCAACTCTTTGTAAAGCCATGGACTGCAACACACCAGGCTTCCCCATCCATCATCAACTCCCAGACCTTGCTCAAACTGATGTCCATTAAGTCTGTGTTGCCATCCAATCATCTCATCCTCTGTCGTACTTTTCTCCTCCTACCTTCATTCTACCTTTATTCTTTCCCAGCATCAGGATCTTTTCCAGTGAATCAATGCTTTGCATCAGGTGGCCAAAGTATTGGAGCTTCAGCTTCAACATCAGTCCTTCCAATGAATATTCAGGACTGATTTCCTTGAAGATTGACTGTTTTAATCTCCTTGTAGCCCTAGGGACTCTCAAGAGTCTTCTCCAAGACCATGGTTCAAAAGCATCAATTCTTTAGCACTCAGCCTTCTTTATAGTCCAGCTCTCACTTCCATATATGACTACTGGAAAAGCCACAGCTTTGATTAGACGGACTTTTGTTTGCAAAATAATGTCTCTGCTTTTTAATATGCTGTCTAGGTTGGTCACAGCCTCTTATCCTTCTCCTCCAGAGGGCAGACAGACTGAAAAACCACAATCACAGAAAAATAACCAATCTGATCACATGGACCACATCCTTGTCTAACTCAATGAAACTATGAGCCATGCCATTTAGGGCCACCTAAAGATAGATGGGTCATGGTGGAGAGTTCTGACAAAATGAGGTCAACTGGAGAATGGAATGGCAAACCACTTCAGGATGGTTTTGCCTTGAGAACCCCATGAACAGATGTAAAGGCAAAAAAGACCCTGAAAGATGAACTCCCCAGGTCAATAGGTGTCCGGTATGCTACTGGAAATCAGTGGAGAACTAACTCCAGAAAGAACAAAGACATGGAGCCAAAGCAAAAACAATACCTAGTTGTGGATGTGACTGATGATAGAAGCAAAGTCTGATGCTATAAAGAGCAATATTGCATAGGAACCTGGGATGTTAGATCCATGAATCAAGGCAAATTAGAAGTGGTCAAACAGGAGTGAATATCGATATTTTAGGTATCAGAGAACTAAAATGGGCTGGAATGAGTGAATTCAACTCTGCTGACCATTGTATCTACTACTATGGGCACGATTCCGTGAGAAAAAAATGGAGTATTTGTCATCTATTTCAACAAGAGAGTCCAAAATGCAGTACTTGGATGCAATTTCAAAAACGACAGGATGATCTCTGNCAAACAGGAGTGAATATCGATATTTTAGGTATCAGAGAACTAAAATGGGCTGGAATGAGTGAATTCAACTCTGCTGACCATTGTATCTACTACTATGGGCACGATTCCGTGAGAAAAAAATGGAGTATTTGTCATCTATTTCAACAAGAGAGTCCAAAATGCAGTACTTGGATGCAATTTCAAAAACGACAGGATGATCTCTGCTCGTTTACAGGGAAACCATTAAATACCATGGTAATGCAAGTATGCCCTGATCAGTAATGCTGAAGAAGCTGAAGTTGAATGGTTTTATGTAGACCTACAAGAACTTTTAGAACTAACACGCAAAAAAAAAGATGTCCTTTTCATTATAGGGGACTGGAATGCAAAAGTAGGACGTCAAGAAACACCTGGAGTAACAGGAAAATTTGGCTTTGGATAACAAAATGAAGCAAGGAAAAGGCTAACAGAGTTTTGCCAAGAGAAAGCAATGGTCATAAAAAACACCCTCTTCTAAAAATACATGAGAAGACTCTACACATGAGCATCACCAGATGGTCAATATCGAAATCAGATTGATTATATTCTTTGCAGCCAAAGAAGGAGAAGCGCTATACAGTCAGCAAAAACAAGACCAGGAGCTGACTGTGGTTCAGATCATGAACTCCTTATTGCCAAATTCAGATTTAAATTGAAGATAGTAGAGAAAACCACTAGACCATTCAGGTATGATGTAAATCTGATCCCTTACAATTAGACAGTAGAAATGAGAAATAAATTCAAGGGATTAGATCTGATAGATANCTATACAGTCAGCAAAAACAAGACTGACTGTGGTTCAGATCATGAACTCCTTATTGCCAAATTCAGATTTAAATTGAAGAAAGTAGAGAAAACCACTAGACCATTCAGGTATGATGTAAATCTTATCCCTTACAATTAGACAGTAGAAATGAGAAATAAATTCAAGGGATTAGATCTGATAGATAGACTGCCTCATGAACTATGGATGAAGGTTCATGACACTGCACAGAAGACAGGGATCAAGAACATCCTGAAGAAAATGAAATGCAAAATGGCTGTATTGAGGAGGCATTACAAATAGCTGTGGAAAAAAGAGAAGTGAAAAGCAAAGGAGAAATGGAAAGATATACCCATTTGAATGAAGAGTTCCAAAGAATAGCAAGGAGACAAAAGAAAGCCTTCCTCATTGATCAGGGCAAAGAAATAGAGGAAATCAACAAAATAGGAAAGACTAGAGATCTCTTCAAGAAAATTAGAGATACCAAGGGAATATTTCATGTGATAATGGGCTCAATAGAGGATAGAAATTATATGGACCTAACAGAAACAGAAGATATTAAGAAGATGTGGCAAGAATACACAGAAGAACTGTACAAAAAAAGATCTTTATCACCTAGAAAATCACAATGGTATGATCACTCACCTAGAGCCAGACATCCTGGAATGCAAAGTCAAGTGGGCCTTAACAAAGCTAGGGGAGGTGTGGAATTCCAGTTGAGCTATTTCAAATCCTAAAAGACGATGATGTGAAAGTGCTGCATTCAATATGCCAACAAATTTGAAATACTCAGCAGTGGCCACAGGACTGCAAAAGGTCAGTTTTCATTTCAATCCCAAAGAAAGACAATGCAAACAATGTTCAAACTATTGCACAGTTGCACTCACTTCACACACTAGTAAAGTAATGCTCAAAATTCTCCAAGCAATAGTTCAGCAGTATGTGAACTGTGAACTTCCAGATGTTCAGCTGGTTTTAGAAAAGGCAGAGGGGAATCAAAAAATAAATTGCCATCATCAGCTGGATCANACAATGCAAACAATGTTCAAACTATTGCACAGTTGCACTCACTTCACACACTAGTAAAGTAATGCTCAAAATTCTCCAAGCAATAGTTCAGCAGTATGTGAACTGTGAACTTCCAGATGTTCAGCTGGTTTTAGAAAAGGCAGAGGGGAATCAAAAAATAAATTGCCATCATCAGCTGGATCATCAAAAAAACAAGAGAGTACCAGAAAAACATCTATTTTTGCTTTATTGATATGCCAAAAACTTTGACTCTGTGTATCACAGCAAACTGTGGAAAATTCTGAAGGAGATGGGAATACCACCTGACCTGCCTCCTGAGACATCTGTATGCAGGTCAGGAAGCAACAGTTAGAACTGCACATGGAACAACAAACTGGTTCCAAATCAGGAAAGTGTACATCAAGGCTGTATATTGTCACCCTGCTTGTTTAAGTTATATGCAGAGTACATCATAAGAAACACTGGGCTGGATGAAGCACAAGCTGGAATCAAGTTTGCCTGGAGAAATAACAATAACCTCAGATATGCAGATGACATCACTTTTATGGCAGTAAGTAAAGACGAAATAAGGAACCTCTTGATGAAAGTGAAAGAGGAGAGTGAAAAAGTTGTCTTAAAGTTCAACAATCAGAAAACAAAGATCATGGCATCTGGTGCCATCACTTCATGGCAAATAGATAGGGAAAAAATGGAAACAGTGACAGACTTTATTTTCTTGGGCTCCAAAATCACTGCAGCTGGTGACGGCAGCCATGAAATTAAAAGACGCTTAGTTCTAGGAAGAAAAGTTATGACCAACCTAGACAGCATATCACATGCAGAGACATTATTTTACCAAAAAGGTCCATCTAGTCAAGGCTGTGGTTTTTCCAGTAGTCATGTATGGATGTGATAGTTGGAGTATAAAGAAAGCTGAGCAACGAAGCATTGATGCTTTTGAAGAAGACTTTTTAGAGAAGACTCTTGAAAATCCCTTGAGCTTCAAGGAGATCAAACCAGTTCATCTTAAAGGAAATCAGTCTTGAATATTCATTGGGAGTACTGATGTTGAAGCTGAAACTCCAATACTTTGGCCACCTGATGCAAAGAGCTTTCTCATTTGAAAAGACCCTGTTGGTAAATAAGATTGAAGGCAGGAGGAGAAGGGGATAACAGAGGATGAGATGGTTGGATGGCATCACTGACTCATTGGACATGGGTTCAAGTAAACTCTGGGTGTTGGTGATGGACAGGGAGGCATAGCATGCTGCAGTCCATGGCATCACAATGAGTTGGACAAGACTGAGTGACTGAACTGAACTGAACTGAACTGAGCTGAACATAATATGCAGGACATTACTCAAGAAAGTGGTTTACTAGATTGTCAGCATTAAATGTAAGGGCATATCTATCTCCATTTGAGTGACCAGTTGACTCTGTTTTTCCAGAGTGTGTATAATAAATTTTCATCATGATTATCTATAGTCCCATGTTAGCTTTGTTAGCTAAGTGCTGTGCAGGTCATGTCATGTCTTAGTTATGTCCAACACTTTTGTGGCACCCTTGACTGTAGCCCACCAGGTTCTTCTGTCCTTTGAATTTTCCAGGCATGAATGCTGGAGTGGATTCCCAGAGGATCTTCCTGACCCATGTATCAAACCTGAATCTCTTGTGTTTCCTGCATTGGCAGGCAGTTTCTTTAACACTGTGCCACCTAGGAAGCCCAAATGCTATACATAGATTCTTTTTAAGTGTATATAACATGAATTATAATTATTCTGACTTTTGGTGGTTGAAAATATGTAAAATTTAAACTTAATATTATCCTTCTCTGAAGAAATGGGATTTAAAGGAGATATTAGAGTTCCTCAACAGGTTACTGAATTTACAGTTTAGATGTGTACTTTGTCTCTTTTGTCAATGGATTTTGATTCTTAGGTCACAAATCAAGCATAAATATCCTTTGAATACACTAAACCTTTCTTTGCTTGATTGGAATAGCCTCTCTAATGCTGCTTAGTACCAAAACACATAAAATAATCTCAATTGGACAAATTATAGATATCAACTTTTAACAATCACATTCAGATTTGCAGTGCATGTTCTGGCACCTTTAAATTTGCATAAATTTCCTCCTGAAATAAATTTTAAGCGGATACTTTGTACCCAGTTATACTCTTCTCTGAAATCTTCCAAAGCACTCTCGTTGCCAAGGAAACCATTTCCTTGTTATCTATGCATTCAGCATTGTTTCACTGTCTGGCTCATTTTTCTTTTTCTCTTTCACACTTTCCATGACTCAACTGGAAATTTCATGTCATACATTTGTTAAAATAAAGCACATTGCTTTCCTCTGAGTACGAAGTTCATTTAAAAGATGCAGAGTGTGAGTTTCAACAATGGCTTCTTCACCATATCGCTTTTGTGTGGGTATGCAAAAAAGAGAAAGAAACCAAAAACAGAAAAACACAATCTTTTCTTCCAGGCTTTATTCTCCATTTGGAAGCTGAAATGTGTATCAAGTCTTTGATTTGATCTCCCAACTATATATGAGTGTTATGAAAGTCTGACACAAGTGCTTTTTCAATAATTTTTTTAACCCTGGTTCTTTGTATATAGTATAAAAAGGAAGAGGTGGGGGGGAAGACATAAACATGAAACAGAATTTTAAAACAGTACAATGATTAAAGTCAGATGTTTTCAAAATACTTATTTTCTTACCGTCTTACACCCTATTCCAATTCCCAAATTTTAGTATTGACAGACTACCTCGTTTGTAACCCCTTTGCAGCATGCATTTGTGTACATTTCAATTAAGAAAAAGTATATAGTCTTGGTAATAGTTTGATAACAGTGTTCATTTTTCTTCCAATAAACTACACATGCTTAATGCATTGAATAGCACCATCAGCAGAATTTTGCACACATGTATGGATTGCCTAGGATATGAGTGCTGCTTATTGAAGATAAAGGCAGAATCAGTACTTGACTGGTGGTAAAAATTAAATAAGATAAAACTCAGTAATAAGTCATGATGTGATATAGGAATCTCATTTACCTAATTATATTTTCCACGTACAAAAGTGTCCAACATTATTACAAGTAAAATAAGATGTCTCCTTATAAAATATTTTATTTATAAAGTTCATACAAATTGAGTTCGTATTTCTTCAAATCCATACATACACAGAAAGAGGTAAGAACTTGATTATCTGAAACACAGAGGTATGCTTCATTCTGGTTAACTAAATTTACCAGAATGCTGATGCTTGCTCTTAAAAAAAAAAAAAAAAAAAAATATATATATATATATATATATATATTTAGTTATATTTTTTG
>SJYA01000288.1:0-16883 GCA_006410615.1 Neotragus moschatus | reverse complement strand
TAAAAAAAAAAAAAAAAAAAAATATATATATATATATATATATATATTTAGTTCTAGTTTCAGTCTTACAGAATTAATTTCTTATTAAAAAAAAACTGTTTTAGTAATGATTGGTTGTGTGTGCTGTGCGTTAAGTTGCTTTAAACATGTCCAACTCTTTGTGACCCCATGGACCATAGCTGCTGGGGTCCAGCATGGGAATTCCACCCATGACAGGGTCACATGGCAGAAATCCGATCATAGCCTACCAGGCTCCTCTGTCCATGGGGTTCTCCTGGAAAGAATCCTAGAGTGAGTAGTCACTTCCTTCTCCAGGGGATCTTCCCAACCCAGGGATCCAACTCTCATCTCCTGCATTGGCAGGTGGGTTCCCACCAATGCCACATGGGAAGTCTAATGATAAGTTAATTCGATTCAAACTGAGTTTTCCACTGAAAACAGAAATACCAGACAACATGTTAGTTTGGTTGATTTATGCTTTCAGCTTTCCTTGGAATCAAAAAGTAGAGTTCAAGTCTTCCAAGGAGGAGCTGTCCTAGTAAATACGTTACACTTACAGTCTAGAATTGCAATTTTCTAGGTTCCCAAGCCCTGGGAATAGGAAACTTTAAAAAATAACCAGCCATCATCACAAAGACAGAAACTCAAGTTTGAATCAACTCAGTTCATGATCTAGAAGCAAAAGTAAATTATGTTTGAGGGAAAGGAACAGCATTTAGGGCTTCAAATTATTTATGAATTTAGTTTAAAAGATTATAGACAATGTCTGGCATTAGATAAGAAAAATTAACTTTACAAATAACAAGAACTGAATAAAAAATAAGAAAAAAAGAACATAACAGTAGCAGATATTAATTTTAGCAGACAAGACCGAGTTTAAAGTAAATGTGAGAAATTTGTTAAAAGTAAATGAAGAAGAATTTCAGTGAAAAATCAGTTTAAAATAAAAATAAAATAAAATGAAATTTAGAATTAAAATTTATTATATGTTAAATAATAAAGAAGCATGAGTTTTAAGGAAGATTAAATCCAGTTGAAAAGGAAATCAGCAGACTAAAAAATAGATCAGAAGAAGTTGTCCAAACTGAAGGAAAGAGAAAATGAATAGAAATATAGAATATGATTCATACAAAAATACTATCATATGTGTGATTGGACATCCAAGAAGAAAACATAAAATTAGAAGTTATATATGAAGATAGAAGGGCCTAGAATTTCCCACAAATAAACACATTGTTAAAAATTTAAGAAATGATTCAAACCCCAAGAAAAATAAATAAAAACATGATGATATTTAGACATGTAACATAAACTACTAACATCAGAGAAACAAAAAAAACCCTAAAGCAACTAGAATGCATAAAACATACACATAAACACATACAATGTCTACTATTATTGAAACTGTACTAAAAACTGGGAACTATTTTTTCAACAGAAACAAAGGGAGCTAGAGGAAAACTGAATTAAATTTTCTAAGTGCTAAAGAAAACAACTGCCAAGCTAGGATTCTAAACCCAGTGAAGATTTCCTTAAAAAATGAGCAAAACAAACACAGTAAGAAAATATTATTTGTCAGCTGTAGGCTTAAATTAAAGCAATGTTTTAAAGAGAAAGATAATAAAGCTAGAAAGAAGTAAAGATTCAGGAACGAGTAATAACAAACCAACTTATATGCAAAGTGCATCATTAGAAATGCTGGACTGGAAGAAACACAAGCTGGAATCAAGATTGCTGGGAGAAATAGCAATAACCTCAGATATGCAGATGATACCACCCTTATGACAGAAAGTGAAGAGGAACTCAAAAGTCTCTTGAGGAAACTGAAAGAGGAGAGTAAAAAAGTTGGCTTAAAGCTCAACATTCAGAAAACGAAGATCCTGGCATCCCGTGCAATCACTTCATGGGAAATAGATGGGGAAACAGTGGAAACAGTGTCAGACTTTATTTTTCTGGGCTTCAAAGTCACTGAAAATGGTGATTGCAGCCATGAAATTAAAAGACACTTACTCCTTGGAAGGAACGTTATGACCAACCAAGATAGCATATACAAAGGCAGAGACATTCCTTTTCCAACAAAGGTCCGTCTAGACAAGGCTATGATTTTCCAGTGGTCATGTATGAATGTGAGAGTTGAACTATGAAGAAAGCTGAGCACTGAAGAATTGATGCTTTTGAACTGTGGTATTGGAGAAGACTCTTGAGAGTCCCTTGGACTGCAAAGAGATCCAACCAGTCCATTCTGAAGATCAGCCCTGGGATTTATTTGGAGGGAATGATGCTAAAGCTGAAGCTCCAGTACTTTGGCCACCTCATGTGAAGAACTGACTCATTGGAAAAGACTGTGATGCTGGGAGGAATTGGGGACAGGAGGAGAAGGGGACGACGGAGGATGAGATGGCTGGATGGCATCACTGACTCAATGGACGTGAGTCTGAGTAAACTCCGGGTGTTGGTGATGGACAGGGAGGCCTGGTAGCTGCTATTTATGGGGTTGCAAAGAATCAGACACGACTGAGCGTCTGAACTGAACTGAAACTGATCTGAATAACAAAGCAAAAGAAGAACGAATTGCACTTTTTATTCTTTATTNCACTGACTCAATGGACGTGAGTCTGAGTAAACTCCGGGTGTTGGTGATGGACAGGGAGGCCTGGTAGCTGCTATTTATGGGGTTGCAAAGAATCAGACACGACTGAGCGTCTGAACTGAACTGAAACTGATCTGAATAACAAAGCAAAAGAAGAACGAATTGCACTTTTTATTCTTTATTTTTATTTTTTAAAATAATTATTTTTTAATTGGAGGCTAATTACTTTACAATATTGTATTGGTTTTGCCATGCATCAACATGAATCCACCATGGGTATACATATGTTCCCCATCCTGAACNGTACTTTTCTAAGAATTTGTCCATTTCTTCCACATTATCCATTTTATTGGCATATAATTGCTGATAGTGGTCTCTTATGATCCTTCATATTTTTGTGTCTGTTGTGATCTCTCCATTTTCATTTCTAATTTTATTGATTTGATTTTTCTCCCTTGGTTTCTTGATGAGTTTGGCTAATGGTTTATCAATTTTATTTATCCTTTCAAAGAACCAGCTTTTGGCTTACCTTGAGACAAGGATTGAGAAGATGAAAGAAAGGTTTAACAAGGACCTAGGAGAAATAAAAAAGAGTCATTATATAATGGATAATGCAATATATGAGATCAAAAACAATCTGGAGGCAACAAATAGTAGAATAATGGAGGTAGACAATAGGATGAGTGAACTAGAAGATAGAATGGTAGAAATAGATGAATCAGAGAAGAAAAAAGAAAAATAAAATAAAAGAAATGAGGACAATCTCAGAGACCTCCAGGACAATANATGAGATCAAAAACAATCTGGAGGCAACAAATAGTAGAATAATGGAGGTAGACAATAGGATGAGTGAACTAGAAGATAGAATGGTAGAAATAGATGAATCAGAGAAGAAAAAAGAAAAATAAAATAAAAGAAATGAGGACAATCTCAGAGACCTCCAGGACAATATGAAACATTCCAACATTTGAATCATAGGAGTCCCAGAAGAAGAAGACCATGAGAAAATACTTGAGGAGAACTTGAAAACTTCCCTAAAATGAGGAAGAAAATAATCACTCAAGTTCAAGAAACCCAGAGAGTCCCAAATAGGATAAACCCAAGGTGAAACACCCAAGACACATATTAATCAAAATAACAAAGATCAAAGACAAAGAACAAATATTAAAAGCAGCAAGGGAAAATCAACAAATAACACACAACGGGATTCCCATAAGGATAACTGTATATCTTTCAAAGAAACTATTCAGACGAGGGAATGACAAGACATACTTAAGGTGATGAAAGAAAATAACCTACAGCCCAGATTACTGTACCCAGCAAGGATCTCATTCAAATATGAAGGAGAAATCAAAAGCTTTACAGACAAGCAAAAGCTGAGAGAATTCAGCACCACCAAACCAGCTCTCCAACAAATGCTAAAGGATATTCTCTAGATAGGAAACAGAAAATGGGTGTATAAGCTTGAACCCAAAACAATGAAGTAAATAGTAATGGGATCATACTTATTAATAATTACCCTAAACATAAATGGGTTGAATGCCCCAACCAAAAGGCAAAGACTGGCTGAATGAGACCCACCTCAAAACAAGGGACACATACAAACTGAAAGTGAAGGGGTGGAAAAAGATATTCCATGCAAATACAAACCAAAATAAACCAGGAATAGCAATACTCATATTCGATAAAATAGACTTTAAAATAAAGTCTGTGAAAAGGGACAAAGAAGGATACTACACAGTGATCAAAGGATCAATCCAAGAAAATATAAAAATTATAAATATATATGCACCTAACATAGGAGCATCGCAATATGTAAGACAAATGCTAACAAATATGAAAGGGGAAATTAACAATAGCACAATAATAGTGGAAGACTTTAATATCCCACTCACACCTATGGATAGATCAACTAAACAGAAAATTAATAAAGAAACGCAAACTTTAAATGATACAATAGACAAGTTAGACCTAATTTATATCTATAGGACATTTCACCCCAAAACGATAAATTTCACCTCTTTCTCAAGTTCACACGGAACCTCCTTCAGGATAGATCACATCCTGGGCCATAAATCTAGCCTTGGTAAATTCAAAAAAATTTAAATCATTCCAAGCATCTTTTCTGACCATAATGCAGTAAGATTAGATCTCAATTACAGGAGAAAAACTGTGAAAAATTCCAACATATGGAGGCTGAACAACACTCTTCTGAATAACCAACACATCACAGAAGAAATAAAAAAAATCAAAATATGCATAGAAACGAATGAAAATGAAAACACAACAACCCAAAACCTGTGGGATACTGTAAAAGCAGTGCTAAGGGGAAAATTCATAGCAATACAGCATACCTCAAGAAACAAGAAAAAAGTCAAATAAAAACCTAACTCTATACCTAAAGCATCTAGAAAAGAAAGAAATGAAGAACCCCAAGATTAGTAGAAGGAAAGAAATCCTAAAAATTCGGGCAGAAATAAATGATTTGTGCTTTTAAAAAAATATTGGGAAACACTGCAGCAATAATAACAGCTTTGAAGGTTGCTATTGAATTTTATTACATTATTGGAGAAATGGTACATGTGCCATTTATATTTACATTTATATTTAACATTATATTTATATATAATTTATATTAAACATTAACAAATCAATAATATTTAAGTTATAATTTAGCTGCTAAAAAAAATGAGAATGTGAAAAGTGAAAGTAAAAACATTACTCAGAAGTGCACGTGTACCCCAATGTTCATCGCAGCACTGTTTATAATAGCCAGGACATGGAAGCAACCTATATGTCCATCAGCAGATGAATGGATAAGAAAGCTGTGGCACATATACACAATGGAGTATTACTCAGCCATTAAAAAGAATACATTTGAATCAGTTCTAATGAGGTGGATGAAACTGGAGCCTATTATACAGAGTGAAGTAAGCCAGAAAGAAAAACACCAATACAGTTTACTAATGCATATGTATGGAATTTAGAAAGATGGTAACGAGAACCCTGTATACAAGACAGCAAAAGAGACATAGATGTATAGAACAGTCTTTTGGCCTCTGTGGCAGAGGGAGAGGTTGGGATGATTTTGGAGAATGGCATTGAAACGTGTATAATATCATATGTGAAACAAATCATCAGTCCAAGTTCGATGCATGATACAGGATGCTTGGGGCTGGTGCACTGGGATGACCCAGAGTGATGGGGGAGGGAGGAGAGAGGGGGTTCAGGATGAGGAACACGTGTATACCTGTGGCAGATTCATGTTGATGTATGGCAAAACCAATATTGTAAAGTAATTAACCTTCAATTAAATAAATTTACATTAAAAAAAAAAANCATTTATATTTACATTTATATTTAACATTATATTTATATATAATTTATATTAAACATTAACAAATCAATAATATTTAAGTTATAATTTAGCTGCTAAAAAAAATGAGAATGTGAAAAGTGAAAGTAAAAACATTACTCAGAAGTGCACGTGTACCCCAATGTTCATCGCAGCACTGTTTATAATAGCCAGGACATGGAAGCAACCTATATGTCCATCAGCAGATGAATGGATAAGAAAGCTGTGGCACATATACACAATGGAGTATTACTCAGCCATTAAAAAGAATACATTTGAATCAGTTCTAATGAGGTGGATGAAACTGGAGCCTATTATACAGAGTGAAGTAAGCCAGAAAGAAAAACACCAATACAGTTTACTAATGCATATGTATGGAATTTAGAAAGATGGTAACGAGAACCCTGTATACAAGACAGCAAAAGAGACATAGATGTATAGAACAGTCTTTTGGCCTCTGTGGCAGAGGGAGAGGTTGGGATGATTTTGGAGAATGGCATTGAAACATGTATAATATCATATGTGAAACAAATCATCAGTCCAGGTTCGATGCATGATACAGGATGCTTGGGGCTGGTGCACTGGGATGACCCAGAGGGATGGGGGAGGGAGGAGAGAGGGGGTTCAGGATGAGGAACACGTGTATACCTGTGGCAGATTCATGTTGATGTATGGCAAAACCAATATTGTAAAGTAATTAACCTTCAATTAAATAAATTTACATTAAAAAAAAAAAAGAAGTGCCCAGCTCTTTGCAACCCCATGGACTGTAGCCTACCAGCCTCCTTTGTCCATGGAATTCTCCAGGCAAGAATACTAGAGTGGGTAACCATTCCCTTTCCCAGGGGATCCTTCCCACCTTCCCACCCAGAAATCAAGCCTGGGTCTCCTGTCTTACAGGCAGATATTTTACCATCTGAGCCACCAGGGAAGCCCCTGAGAATGTGAAGGACTATATTAATAGAAAAAAAATAAGATAGTAAAGATGTGTAATTAATCAGAAGAAAACAAAAATGATAGGGACATGTTTTGAAAGTATGACAAATAGCATATAATTGCATAGTTGATTTAAAATCAGTTAATTCAGTGATTACAATAAATTTAATAGATCAAAAATTATTAAAAAAATACTTTATGGTCATCTTTAGTTATTTTCTGTATTATGTATGTGTTGATGTACACTATAGGTGGTTTATAGACGTAGGCTATGGCAGGTTATATTCCTGCTTCCTGCATCTCCCTTCATTTTTGAAATGCATATAGAAGGAAGTCTGTATTTGAGGTGAAGGAATTCGATGTTTTGGGGAAGAATTATCCAGGACATATCAATGAGTGAGCCGAAACATCACCTATTATTTTTAACAGTGGCTATGTTCATATGTTAGCCCACTGTATCTATTTTTTTCAGATTTTATTTTATTTTACTTTACAATACTGTATTGGATTTGCTATACATCAACATGAATCCGCCACAGGTGTATACGTGTTCCCAATCCTGAACCCTCTTCCCACCTCCCTCCCCATACCATCTCTCTGGGTCATCCCAGTGCACCAGCCACAAGCACCCTGTATCTTGCATCAAACCTAGACTGGCGATTCATTTCTTATATGATGTTATACATGTTTCAATGCCATTCTCCCAAATCATCCCACCTTCTCCATCTCCCACAGTGTCCAAAGATGGTTCTATACATCTGTGTCTCTTATTGGTTTTCTTTGTTGTTTGCTACATCTTTATGAGGGATGCACAATGCTTTCATGGTAGGAAACAAACAAAAACAAAAACATAAACAGAAATTAAGTTACCTGTGGATGAATTCTTACATTTGTAGAAGAGAAGGCAACAGCAAACTAAAAAATAAATAGAAACAAGCACACAAGGGCTGCTGATGGTGAAAGTCATGGACAGTTCCTATCCAGTGGCCTTTGGTCAGTTTGAATGCTTTCCCAGAGCCCTCAGGGTGGACACACTTTCTGATGTAAAGGAAATGGAGCTGTGTAACTACTCAAACTATGTTTTCTTATTCTCTGTTCTGTTGGTCCTCAACAATAAGCTCCTGGTTGAGAAGCCTGGCCTTTCATAAGCTTCACCAGTGAAACAAGGCACTTTGAATCTTTTGCACAATGCACTGAGCCACAGCTGTTTATCAGGTCTACTTATAGGTTCTTTGATGCTTGGCATAACTGTGTATTCCAGGGTGTGCAAATGTTGTTTGCATGCCAAAGAGCTTCTTCTTTTTTTTCCCCCCAGTGGATTTCTGGTTCTGATCTGAACCTCATTGTTGAAATACTCAAAGTCTTATATAAGAAAAGACATGCTCTTAAATATAAATACCATATATATATATATATGTATGTATGTAAACTGATATGTAAATACCTGGACATTCACCATTAGAACAACTTTCAACCTTAGGGTGTGGAAAGAGAACGAGAAAGGGAAAGGAGAGAAGGAGAAAAAGAGTAGAAATAGGAGGAAGTATCCAGGGGACAAAATGAAGCATGAATGTATCAAAAATCAAATTGTACTTTTGAATAAGATTTAGATTTTAATTGGGGGGAATATATCAAAAACTAAAGTGTATTAGGAAGAAAAATGTAATGAATCTTTCTGCTTCTGTTTAGTTTTCAATTGTTTTATTTTAGTCTTCCTGTTAAAACATGTACAATATGCTCTCCTCTCATTATTTGTGTAATCTCCAACAAAATTTAGCATTATTTTTTTTCCTTAGAGAATAGGTCAATCACTTCAGAGTTTTCAAAATGCTGATTCTTATTTCCTATGTGTTACCTTTTTATATAGAGGGGTAAATTTGAAGAAATATAAAACTGAAATATAGATGGTAAAATGACAGAAATTCTTTATCTTGACTTTGTCAATTTGGGATTTTATTGCTAGTATAATTCAAAATTCTGCTAGTTCAGTTACTCTTGTCCTATTGGCTTTCACTCAGTGTATAAGTTCTTGTCAGGGGAACAACTGAAACTCACTCTATAAAAGTTTAAAAAGACACTGTCCTATAAAAAAGGATGCCTTTGGAGTCGAGCATTGAAGATGTAAGGAAAAGGAAATTTTTGAGACAAGAATAATTAAAAATAAATAAAATATAGAGTTTGATTCTGGGCATGCTTTTTCCTGTGTTCAAGGAGATAGTCATAGACTCAGTGTATTTAGAACTGGAGAAGAACTTTAAGAGTATCTAGATATATATTTGGCAGCTGGAGCCATTTTAAACTGAAGTGAATCAGAATGTGATTTATTTATTTCCTAGAATTTATTGTTTAAATTAAAGACACAGACCAAGCTTTGGATGTGTTCAATGATGTAGCTCTTCAGCAGTAAAAACCAAACCAAACCAAATCAAACACATAAACCCTCAGGCATGTGAATTGGCAGTATACCAGCATGAAGAAGATGAAAGGAGAGATGGAATGCATTTCTTTGTAAAACTTTATTTTTTACTCAGAACTTAAATTCTCAATTTTTTCATCAATTATACCCCAATAAATCTGGGGGGAAATCTCAGCTGTGCTGTCTGGTGTTGGACTAAGAACTTTGAATAGCATGTAGATTATGTGCTGTTAGAAATGAAGGGGCAGACGAACAATCAGTAATAGAATAACAGTAGCAAGGACTGGGGTAGAAGACAGTTGAAGCAAGAATATCTGTAACTTTGCAGTAACCAGATTTTAGATACATGGTTTAACATCTAACTATCCCCCAGCTATTCTTATTGAACCAATAAGTAAGACATCTCAAACACTAAACAAGACTTTCGATTTCATTATTTGCAAAAGCACTATATATGATACTTGACATGCAGTAGATGCTCGCCAAATGCCAGCAAATATCCATGTGTGTTCTGGACTCAGTTTTCAGACCCTCAGTTTTGCCTGATACACATATAGCACCATTTCACCAGCATAAGTGGAAACATCACTTCAGATTCACTCATATATCAAGTTTCTCCTTATCAAAACAGCAGGTGATTCATTTACTTCTTTCTCTAGAAATATAATTTGTCTTTCCCCTTAGATCAGACCCTCTCTCTCTCTCTCTCTTTTTTTAAATTTATAGTATGATTTTGAATTCAATATGCAGCTATCTCTATAATAGATCAGTCTTTTAGTGGTGTATTTCTGCAGATATATATTTCCCTTTAGCTTAGTTTTCTTTCTTCTTCTTTCTGTTACCATCTTAGGAGGCTAGCCTCTGTTGCCTTAGCTAATGGAAGAAAATCTGTATGAAAGCAGTTATTTGTAAATGGCCATCTTCATTTTATTGTTGAAAACATCATTCAGATCCTCAGATGGTTCCTTCATAATGCTTGTCTAGGGAAGCAGAATAAGAATGATTTAATTTGAAAGAAAGGAAATTGTTCCTTGAGCTATAAGCAAATTAATGAATGGAAAATATCTCCTTCCTTTATTCTGTGACTAACTTTCTACTGCTTTGGATCCTTCTAGCACCTTGCTTTATTCAGTTGCATGGATTATGGCCACTGTTACACCTTAATCATGTGACCCTTCTACTATGTGAAAACTAGACTAAATCTGTCAAAAGGTTCATAGTTGTACTCTAAAGAAAATTAAGAAACAGTGGGTCTGGACTTTAGAAACTGAGTGCTAGAATTTGAATAGTGATGTTAGAATTAGGCC
Source organism: Neotragus moschatus (assembly GCA_006410615.1). Lineage (NCBI taxonomy): Eukaryota > Metazoa > Chordata > Mammalia > Artiodactyla > Bovidae > Neotragus > Neotragus moschatus. Next base: position 6,279 of record SJYA01000288.1, on the reverse strand, counting down.
AGGGACCAAGCTAAATTCATTTAAAATGAAGGGGAAAATTCCAAAAGAGACAATTTAGAGGCTATTTGTCAATGTTTATTTTGACATTTAAAGTTATTTTTTTACCTATTTCTTGGTATAGCGTTGCTCTTTAAAAGAAAAAAAAAATTAACTGCTATGACTATCGTAATTGCATCTTTGCTTAAGATCTCAAATAGTTTTGAGAGACTTTCCCAAGTTTCCTACCCACCCCAGTGTTCTTGCCTGGAGAATCCCAGGGACGGGGAAGCCTGGTGGGCTACCGTCTATGGGGTTGCACAGAGTCGGACACGACTGAAGCAACTTAGCAGCAGCAGCAGCCAAGTTTCCTATCTGAAAGCATCTTTACTCATTATACGACTTTTTACTTGGATATACACGTCATGAACTAAAGAGAAGGAAGGGTTATTATGGAAACCTGGCCTAAGAAGAACCAGGATTGGCTTTAGAGCCATATCTGTTAAAAATATAATTAAAAGAGTGTTTTCCTAATACTCTGGATGAGGCTAAACTGGTCATCTGACATGTTGCCTGGCTTGTGCAGGGATTTCATGAAATCTGTGCTTAGTGGATTCTTTTCTATAATCATCTGTATTACTATGTGTCCATTCACCCAAAACTAAAAGGAAGTCAAGTGTTCAGACTAATATAAAACTTCAAAGATAGCTTTTGTGTGATCTTTTCTAGTTTTGTCTTAATATAATTTTGTTTTCCTTGGTTTAGAGAGAGCTAGGGCCTGAGCATGTGGCTGGGTGGAACCATCATTCATGTAGTCTCTGTGTAGGAACTTCTAGGTGGCTCAGAAAAAGTGATGGCAGGTCAGAGCAAGTCTTCCCAGCTGTGTAACTTTTGGTGGATTCTTTAGCTTCTCACTAGAGTAATATTAAAACCATAGAAGGGTGACAGGCAATATCCTTTGTCTCTTAACAGGTATCCAATTTCACCTCTGCTTCTACCGGTCCAATTCTCTCTGATTAGCTATTTCAGTGGCAAATGAAATAAAAATCCATGGTATTAACCTGTCATATTATGAAACCTTTTTTGCTCTGATGCATACATTTGGCACAGCTGTGAGTTTCACATTTAAATAGCCCTCCACCAGTGGACTGCTTGAAACTATTGCTTTTCTATGGGAAATTAAACAGGGAGCTGCTTAATGCTCCTTGTTAGTTTTTTAATAAAAATGAAAGTGAGAAGCCAGCAATACCAGTGCAAATGCCTACAGGACCCCATGGCTGTGCTAAAAGCCAAGAGGAGGAACCAAAATGCATATGACTGTAAACCGGCCCTGCACTGATGGCTTTGCAATATCCACTCCACTGTGGTCCTATGAAATTGCTTCTCAAATGTTGTTTAGAGGTCATGTTAAATTGGGAGAGTCTTCTCCTGGGATCGTTAGGCAGCTCTGAATTTGGTTTCCTAATAAAATATTGAAAGTTACAATGTAGAGGCAGAGCTACAGCTGCTGAATTTGTGCAGCTTCTATGGGTTCAGAGTTTAAGAAGAGGAGGATAAAAAATAGAGGGATTGGGGAGAGAGGAAACAGAGAGACTGGGAGAATGAGATGCAGAAAGAGGAAACAGAAAGAAGACAAGAGACTGAAACAGAGACTGAAAGGCAAAGAAAGAGTAAGAGCAAGACAGAAAGGGCGGAAATAGGAAAGAAGAAAGAAAAAGAGTATAGACAGCACTCTGAACATGAGTATCTGGCATGGCATTAAACAGAAACCATTCATCTAAGTTTATTAGCCCTTGATCTCACCAAACTCATTTCTAGGGCTTAATACTAGACTTTCAGGGAAAATAATTTCAAATTAATCCTTATTTCAATGCAGGATTCTTACTTCAATTCAGACCATGTCTGGTGGAGTGTTGCAGAGGTTTACAACTGTAAATATGGCGTTAGTCACCAGCAACAGTATCCCAAATTAATGTGTTTTATTTATTTTCCTTACTTACCATTCAAATAAATTTACTGAGATAACAAGACTCAATAATCTATTTATTTTTAAATTGGGATATGAACTAACTTTAAATCTTAAAAAGTTACTGTACAACAGACTGCTGACTGGAAGAAAATGCACAACATGAGAACTGTGAGCTGAGGAAATAGGCAATATTGCAATAGTGAGGACTTTGATACATCAATGATATAGAGATAAAATGGTTAACAATGGTTAGATCATAGAGACAGAAAATCAATAAGGAAATACTGGTTTTAATCTGCATGTTAGACCAGATGAGTTTAACAGACATTTATAGAACATTCCTTACAACCACAGCAGAATATCCATTTTTCTCAAGTGCACATGAAGCTTTCCCCAGAATAGATGATATGTTAAGTCATGGAAGAAATCTTGATAAACTTGAGAAAATTGAAACAATATTAAGCACCTTTTTCAGCAACAATGATATGAATCTAGAAATCACTTATAAGAAAATTGGCAAATTCACAGCATGAATTAATATGTGGAGAATAAACAACATGTTACTAAACAACACATAGGTCAAAGACTATGAAAAGAGAAAACAAAACAACTTGAAATAAATAAAAATGGAAATATAATAAAAATATGAAATGCAGCAAAAACAGATCTAAGATGGATATTTATATAATAAAAACCAACATTAAGAAAAAATATAGCTCAAATAATCAACCTAACTTTATACATCAATGATCTAGACAGAACAATAATAACAATAACCAATGTAGTAGAAAGTTAGAAATAATAAGGATCAGTATGTAAATAAAATATTCATTAAATAGAAAATAAAAAGTTCAATAAAACTAGGAGACATTTTTTAAAGTAAACAAAATAAACCAACCTTTAGCTAGAGTTACCAAGTAAAAATGAGACAGGGCTCAAATAAATAAATAAGAAATGAAAGAGAAAATACTGCAACTGATAGCACATAAACACAATGGGTTCATAAAAGATTACTGTGAACAGTTATATCCCCACAAATTGTATTATCTAGAAGAAATGAATAAATTCCTAGAAACATACAACCTGTCAAGATAGAATAATTAAAAACCAGAAAATCTGAGTAGACTAATTACTAGTAAAGTGATCTCGGAGTAATAATAATAATAAAAAGCCTCTCAAGAAATAAAAGTTAAGATCAGATAGAGTGACTGGTAAACTCTATGGAACATTTAAAGAAAGAAAGAATACCAGTTATTTTTAAATTCTTCCAAAATGGAAGACAAGGGAAACTTTCAAACTTCTATTATAAGACCAGCATTACTCTGATGCTGAAACAACCAAGAAAGCTACAGGAAAGAAATTTATGTCAATATCCCTGATGCATATAGATATGAATGTCTTCACCAAAACATTAGCAGACTGAATTCAATGGTGCATTAAAAGGATCATTTACTATGATCCATTGGGATTTATCTCAGGGATGCAGGGATAATTCAAACTCTGCAAGTCAATCTGTCATCACATTTACAAAATGAAGGAAAAATTATAGATACAGAGATTGGTCAATAATTTTTCCTTCATTTTGTAAATGTGATGACAGATTGACTTGCAGAGTTTGAACTATCCCTGCATCCCTGAGATAAATCCCAATGTGGCTGATTCATGTCAATGTATAGCAAAACGAATACAGTATTGTAAAGCAAAACAAACTAAAAAATAAAAATTAAAAAAATACTCAACAAACTGAGTATAAAACAAAATTAAACTCAATTTAAAAAAGTCATATATAACAATCCACAACTAGCATAATTAATGCAAAAAAGGTGAGCTAAAATCAGGAAGAAGATATGAATATCCTCTCTCAGCACATTTAATCAACAAATAGAAGTTTTAGCTAGAACAGTTAGGGAAGAAATAGAAATAAAATGCATCCAAATCAGAAACAACAAAGAAGTAAAACTGTCTCTGTTTGCACATAACATAATGTATCTGTACCAGAAATAATTAATAAATGAATTCACTAAAGCTATAAGATACAAAATCAATATATTAAAATCAACCATGTTTTTGCCCACTAAGAATGAATTATCAAATAATAAAATATAATATCCCATCTGCAATTGCATCAATAAAAATACTTAGGAATTAACATAACTAAAGAGGCAAAAGACCTGTACATTGAAAACTATAAGACATTTGTGAAAGAAATTGAAGAAGACACAAGCAAATGAAAGCATATTCCTTGCTAATAGATTGTAAGGATTAATGTTAAAATGTCAACATTATCTATAATAATCTATAGATTAAATGCAATCTCTATAAATTTTCCTAAGGTATTTTTCACCAAAACAGAAAAAAAAAATCAAAAATTTGTATACATCCACAAAAGACCCCAAGCAGCTAATGTAATCCTAAGAAAGAAGATCAAAGTTGGAGAAATTACATAATTCTTAAATTAAATTTCAACACTGTAATAATCAAAACAGTATGATATTACATAAAGACAGACCCATAGATCAATGGAAAATAAATAAAATCTCACAAATAAACTCACAAGTGTACTATCAACTCAGATGTTAAAGAAGCTTCCTGCAATGCAGGAGACCCAGGTTCTGTCCCTGGGTTGGGAAGATCTCCTGGAGAAGGGGATAACAATCTACTCCAGTATTCTTGCTTGGAGAATTGCATGGACAGAGGAGCCTGACTGGCCACAGTCCATGGTATCACAAAGAGTCATACATGATTGAGCAATTAACAATTTCATTTTCAATTTACAATAAAGGAAGCAGAAAATACAGTAAGGAAAGGGTAGGCCTTAAATAAGTGGTATTGGGAAAGCTGAATAGCCATGCATGAAAGATAGAAACTGTACCTCTTTCTTACACATCATATTGAAAAATCAACTCAAAATGGATTAAAGATTTAAATTTAATGCCTGAAACTATAAAACTCCTAGGAAAAAACATAGGGGATAAGTATCTTGGCTTTGGTGTTGGCAATGATTTTTTTTTTTAATCACTAAAAGCAAAGGCAACGAAGGCAAAAATTATCAAGTGATATTACAGCAAACTAAAAAAAGATTCCGTACAGCTAAGGAAATCCCATTAATACAGTGAAAGGACAAATTATAGAAAGGGTGATATTTGCAAATAATTTATATGATAAGTAAGTACTATCCAAAATATATTAACTCACACAACTCAAGCAAACAAACAATCCAATTAAAAAATGAGTAAAAGAAACAAATACTTTTTTTTAAAGAAAACGTACAAATGGCCAGCAAGTTCATGAAAACTTATTAATGAGCATCATTGATAATGGATAACAAAACCATAATTAGATATCACCTCACACATGTTAGAATGCCTGTCATCAAATAGACAAGTGATAGCAAGTGTTGGCAAGGATGTGAAGAAAAGGAAATACTTGTGCAGCCACTATGGAAAACAGTATGGCAGTTTCTCAAAAATTTTAAAATATAACTAACATATTATCTCTGAATCCCATTTATGAATATATAGTCAAAGGAAATGAAACAAGATATCAAGATATTGGAGAGATGTCTTCACCCTCACATTCATTGCAGTATTGTTCATAATAGCTAAAACATGGAAACAAGTGCCCAACAATGCATAAATGAAAAAAATACATATATGTATGTGTGTGTGTATATATATATATATAATGGAATATTATTCAACCATGAGAGGGAATTGTTTTGTCTGAGACAATGTCACAGGATCTTGAGAGCATTATGCTAAATAAATAAGCCATACAGAGAAAGACAAATACTTCATGGTCTCACTTAACGGAATCTAAATAAAAATCCAAGCTCACAGAAACAGAGAGAAACAAAATGCTTTGCAAGGTCTATGTGGGGAAAATAGGGAGAGTTTGATAAAAAGCCACAAAATTTCAAATATAAGATAAATAAGGTATGAGAATCTAGTGAATTACCTGATGATAGTAGTTGATAGTCAACACTTTATTTTTACATTATTGAAATTTGCTGAGACTAAAACTTAGATGTTCTCACATTCATGAAAAGATAAATATGGAGATGATGGATATTTAATTATCTAGATAGGAGAAATATTTTTTACACTTCACATATGTATCAAATCGTGATGTATACTTTAAATAGTTTACTCTTTTCATTTACATTAAGCCTTTTAATGAAAGTGAAAGGGGAGAGTGAAAAAGTTGGCTTAAAACTCAACATTTAGAAAATGAAGATCATGGCATCTTGTCCCATCACTTCATGAACAAGAGATGGAGAAACAGTGGAAACAGTGTCAGGCTTTATTTTGGGGGGCTCCAAAATCACTGCAGAT
>SJYA01000287.1:250215-400162 GCA_006410615.1 Neotragus moschatus | reverse complement strand
GCGGGGGTGGGGGGTGGGTCACGTTTCAAACTTCCACCCAAAAACTCTGACCAGTCCCATCTCTGATTAATAATCCCAAACCTGGGGAACTTGCATCTAGGCTCTACACACCAAAAAGAAAGGGATATAAAGGAGGGTGGGTAATCAGAATAAAACTGCCTGTGTGGCCTACAGACCTTTAAGATTTAACTGGTCTCTGTGGCTATCACCTTTCCAGTCCTAAGTTGCAGATTCAAATGAATTACTAGGAAGCATTCACAATTCTGATTTGCTTCTTCTAACAAGGTCCTACAGCCCCAGGTAGGAATTAATGTACACAAGGCTATGATCAAGAGTCTCCCCTTAACTCCTTTTTTTTTTTTTTTGGTTTCATTGTTGTTTTTATTTATTTTTTTTTTTTTAATTATTTTTAAATTTTTTATTTTTTTATTTTAATTTTTTTTTTCATCTCAGGTGTACATGAGTTCCCAATCTTGAATCCCACCCCCCCACTCCACATCCCCTTAATTCTTGAAAGTGTTGTGAAATCTGCTAAAAGGCAGTAACTCCCTACAAAAATCTGTCAACTCTCTGGCCCAAGCTATTCTTGATAATATGACAGACCTTTTCACTGAGCAAGGAGGAATTTGTGCTGTGGCCAACACTACTTATTGTACCTTGGATAACGCTTCTAGGGAAGTTGAAACTCAGCTGCATAAGATCACTGAACAAGCCCCTTGGCTTAAAAAGTGACCCCTTCTGTGGGGTCTTTGTTTGACTTACTTGATTTTAACTTGGGTCTTGGGGACCATGGCTCCAAAGTGCAGACACTGGAAATTATCCTGCTAATAATAATAGTGGTCTCCTTGGTACATTCTATTCTCTTAAAAAGCTTTAAATGTGTCTCCGTTGCCACTAACCAGCAACAAATGACCTCCCTAAGAATGGAACATCAGTAAAGGAATGAAGAGAAAGACTGACTTAAAAAATATTATAGACCCAAAGTCATGACCCTGTGAATATCAGAGACTCGGCAAAAAACCTCAAGATCTGTGAATGTCACACAGAGGATCAGTAAAAGCTGCAAAACTACAGAGTAATAGCTGAGAGTGCTGCTAATGACTTAAATTCTGGTCACATCTCTCGGTTAAGCTGAGAGTCTGATCAAAAGGGGTAACTGTTAAAAAGAAATAGGGCCAAAATGGAGTCACTTGTGCTAAGCCCCATGTCAGCAAACTAAGACTTAATACCTAATCTAATTGAAGTCTCACTTCCCATTCCAGGATATAACCTTTAACCAGTCAATCTGGAATTACCTGGTCAGCACTAGTGAGGCAATCTGCTGATGGCCCTTCCATTCCCCTTAGGGTGACCTTGCCTGAAACAATGCATTCTTTGATAATAATTTCCTTTTTCTGTCTCCTTTCTATCTTTAAAACCTTTCCTTTTCTACAGCTCAGCAAAGCTCCTCTCTCTTGCTGAAAGAGATGCTGCCTGGTTCACAGTCTTTAACAAAGCCAATCAGATCTTTCAATTCACTCAGCTGAATTGCTGTTTAGCACTGCAAACACCAGAAAATCAGATGAAAGATGCCCAAATTTTAAAGTCTCATTTTCCACTGCAACCAGTTAATCATGTCAAAGATATTTCCTGTCCTCCTGATGGGCAGTAACTTAAAGTCTAAAGAACTAAACTAACCACTTTTTCCTGAAGAAGACAGAAATACTGCCTCAAGTCAGCTTAAGCCAGGGAGAAGAAATGAATCAAGAAATCTCATATAGTGGTCACAAATCTACACTTTCAGTTGGTACCACATTCATTCCAAGACCCAGCATTCTGTGTACCATGCAACAGAGGTCTGAATTAATTCCTCTAGAATAAGCTTGAAAGAGATCACTCTGTGGGTTAAATATGGAATGTGATGCTTGTCAGGCCAATTCCAGCAGCTTTGCTGGGGAAACAAACTGATTGATCTCTATCCAAGAGGGCAGAGCTAACGTTGCCAAATTGTTTGATGCCATGCAAAACTTCCAGGGAACTCCTACAGAGTGCCTCAACTGGGTAAATCCTCGGGAGTGCCACCAACATGGCAGACAGTAGATGGCATATCAAGTTTGTCCTAAAGAGGAAATGACAGGCCAAGAGCACCCCTTCAGGAAGCCAGCATGCCCTTCCAAACTCAGATGCCCTAGTCTGCCTCCACACTAGAAGATTCTGCCAAGGAGCTCACTGAATAACACAGGGCACAGGGGTCCAGGCGGCATGACTGGAACGACCAACCAACTGCTCCCATCTATTAAATACTGACTATAAATGATGCAAATGAAAGGCTTTGTTTTTTTGTTGTTCTCTCCACTCTATTTTTTTTTTTTTAAGCATTAACACAGACAGCACTGATATGTTACCGTCTTTCTTAGAGGAACATGCAATGCTCCATCAACGATAGTAACATATGCATTTATTGGAGCTGATCAGCTCTCACAGCAGAGGTTATGGTTTCCCACCAGTGGCAGCAGCCATGAATCAGAGAGCACTCATGGGTATGTTAATGAAGATTCGCAGTGGAATTGGTCCCTCTGAGATGGTTGTTAAAAGAAAAAAAACCCACTGAGGAGCCAGAATTTGCTCTTCTGCCCCCTCCTCCACCCCAAAATAAAAACAACTAAAGTAAGTCCAACTCTGGAGCCCCCATCTGGTGGGACCCAGGAGGACAAAGAGGTTGTGGCTTGATCGTGCCCTGAAATGCATTGTCAAATCCAGGCCTCTGTGGACCCTGGCAAAGGGCTCCACACTTACCCCGTGTGTCCTGTCATCCTGCTCCAGCAGCTGTTCTGTGTACCCTGACTCTTGACACCCTACTCCAGGACCATTCGTTGGTGTTCTACACAGAAGGGGGAAGGGAAAGAGAACAGGGAGAGGGGGAGGGGGAGGGGGAGAGGGCCCTCCCTGGACCATGGATGGCACTTGTGGTGGTGTCCAGGGATGCAGCCTGGCACCGCCTGCCAGGTCCTTAGATGCTAATCAGCAACTTTAGGAAGTTTGTGTGAGTGCAGCTCACATCAATTACCAGAAGGCGTGGAAGGAATAAATCCCTGCGCTTTGATTTCTATGGCCTTGGCCACCAGCTCTGCCTTAGCCACATAGGGGTTGCTTCATGAGGTGCAGGGACTCCTGCAAGTGGGGTGACTTCTCTCCAGGGGCCATAGGAGAGCCAGAAAGTTCCTGGAGGAAAAAGTGAGGCAGGAGTTAGATGGGCTCCAGGATGAGCAGCTGGAGTTTGTCTCCTGTGGACAGATACTCCAAGGAGAAGACAATCACAGGAAGGAGAAGCTGAGCCTGCCCAAGTAAGAGACCACATATTCCTCATTCTTGAAGTCAAGGAGACCTTCTTGACTATACATGTGCGGAAAGGCTCCTCCAAGGTCAAAAAGGAGGTGGCATCATCTCATAGTAAGTGCTGTCAACCTGCCCAGAGGCCTATTCTCTAGAATCCATCTTGACATGTGAACACAGGGGAGGACACTGAGATAAATTCAGAACCAGGGAAAGCAAGATGATTAGCCAAAGGAAACTCAGAGGAAATGCCCCGTATAAGTGAATCAAACTTCCACCAGGGTGTGATTCTCTGAGTTCACTCTGTGTCTATCCACCTCTACACTTTTCCTCCTAAAAAATACTTTACTTGTTTCACTACTGTCTATCCCTTTGTGAGAATTCATTTCTACAGAGTCGATAGCCCAGGATCTTGTCACTGGCCACTGGTCCCTAGAGGTCTAGTGGCTAGGATTCAGAACTCTCCCTGCTGGCTTGACTTCAACATCTGACTACAGAACCAAAATCCTGCTTCAAGCCTCTGCAGGCAAAGGCCACTCGAGATCAAAAGGAGGAAATGGGGGGTTAGGGGAAGGCCAGGGGAGAGGCAGCCCAGTGATCCTCACTGGGGATAGAGTAGGCAATGTGATGCCTCTACCAAGGCCCAAGGGGAGCACAGAAGTAGCTGGGGAAAGGGGTGTAACACCTCAGGAAGGTTGAGAGAGTCCCTGAAGTATTACTGACTTAATTACATAGGAGGTCCCTATGTGTCAAGATACCAAAACAGTGCAAAAATACTGGTGTATTTTGTGTCCAGTCCCCTCAGGGAGTCTACAAATGGCCTTCTGCCCCTTCCCCTCCACTCTACCTGACAGCAGGACCCAAGACATTCCTAGCTATTAGTGGCCACCACTCTGGCCAGCTCAAGTTAATGACTAGCTTTAGAGATCTGTCAACATCAGAGTCTCCAGGAATTGTCTCTGCCATTGTTAAAAGTCCACAAACATGATTTTTCAGATTATCCAAATGAATGCAGCTAGATTAAGCGGATTATTCCAGTCTGGGAGAGTGAACACTGTTTGGTAATCTTGTAATAGGATCCCATTTCCTACCAAATTGTCTCTGAAAGCCTCATCTGCATGACAGCCTGTCTGTTTCTCAAAACTGGATATCCTTTCTTATTAGCTGGCCAAGTCCCCCAACTCTTTTACCTTCCATTTTGAAACATAACCATTTTACTTCTGCTCCCTTCCCCTCCCCCTGAGTGCCACCGTTCCCTGCCTGGGTAGATCTTTTCTGGAAGGGAGTAAAGTCGACACCATCTCTTGCTTCAGAATCTTCCTGTTTGTAGGAAGATTCAGTGGCTTGCACAAGGGGAGGCCTTCAGCAATGATGTTCTTCATTGTTTTGTCCAATAATTAGCTAAATGCTTTCTAACAGTCTGTTTGCCGTGCAGTGCTCTGGTTAACAGCTTCAGCTGAGGTTTCACTGACAGGGAACATTAATCGCTTGATGTGTAACGGAGCAGAGCTAGGACCCTATGGGGCCTTCCAGGGATAGACTCCTCCCCCATATCTCTGCTTTAACTTCTTCCTAAAGCATTTATATAATAAATAGCATCTGAGGCACATTTTCTGGGTTTTTTTTTTTTACAGATGCTAAAACCCCCAGCAACTGGAAGAAATTAACTACTTGATCATCATGAGCATGTGGTCCAGATCTACTGGATGATATCAAATCCTGTGACACCACCCCATTACCTCACCATCAACCAATCAGAATTGTGCTTGAGCTGATCACAGTCCCTGTGCCCCATCTCCCCACCTTGCCTTTAAAAAACGCTTTCCTGAAACCCTTCTGGGAGATCTGGTGTTTTGAGCACTAGCTGACCTGGACTCCTTGCTTGGTGCCCTGTAATAAACACTGTACTTTCCTTCATCAAGTCTGGTTGGGTAACAGATGCTTAAATGAAGACCCTCTAGGTGATTCCAACCCCCAGAGGTCAGGTTACCTCCAGCCGTCAAGTCTTCCTGCCCAAGCTTGACATTAAGGAACGGAGACAAGCCATGACTGCTGTGCTCTGTCTGGATTCTTAACTCATCTAATTCCTCAGCCAAATAAAATGGGCCCAACTTAATTAGCCACTAAATGTTGGGGTGGTTTGTAACAACTCTTCCTGTCTGTACAGCAGTAACAACTGAGATGTTCCCAAGCCCTGTTTGCATCATTCTCTTGCTCAGAAACCTTCAGCCCTTCTGAATTCAGAGGACACCAGAAGGACATTAACCTTAAACTGACAGGTTGACTAGTGTTCTCACTAGTCTCTTTCCTTTAAAGGTAGATGAAATGTGCCCAAATTTGGGGGACTGGAAACCCTTCTTTCTGAGGGGTGTATGTTGTAGGGATCTTCTAGAGGAACAAGTCATTGCTAGAAGAAAAGTCCAGTAACTTTGAACTTTTGACCCACAGCAAAGGGATCTATTTTATCTTGTTACCCAGTGAACAAACACCTGGCATTCAGGAAACAGTCTGTAATACTTGTGAAGAATTCTCACCAATTTCACTTTTTTGCAATATTTATTGTAAACCACTCAATCAATTTCACAACTCACCACTGGGTCGTAACCAACAGTTGGGAAAATATGACTCTGTAAAGGAGGTCAGAGAGAGTGTAGGAACTGGGTATCGCTAGGGAGGCACTGTCAAGCCAGCTGTATCACTCCTGCTGGGAGTCCCAGCCAACTGGGCTCTCAGGCCTCGAGATGCTTGGCTAACTTGACATCAAGCACTGCAGATAATTCCATTGGCTCTGTGAGGCCCCAAGGTGGGCTGGCCAGGTCCTGCCACTTGGTCTACTTGGTTCTCCTCCAGACCTGGCTGGAGCTGGAGAACGGAGCCGGCAAAGACTCCGTGGCTCCCAAGAGCAGCTTGGAGACTCAGCTTCATGCAGAACTGAAATAAAACCTACCTGAAAGGCAAATTGTAAATTACTTAGGAATTATATTGTGCAATTTCTTCCACCTCAGAATTGTGACTTGAAAACCCCTCTCTTACTAGGATCTTTAACACAGAAGTCTATTTACTGCTCAGGCAAGAATGTGGTTTTATTCCAGTCTACAGCACAGGCTCTTTGTTGCAGATCCCCCCTCCCCCAAGCAGCACAGGCTCTCAAAGGTGACTGTAGGAAGTCACTCTCACCTCCCACGGCCGCCCCCTCACCCACGACCTGTAACTGTGACTCACTCAGGCATGACCACCTGCAGATAATAAATAACTGGCCCTGTGAACAGAGGGCTGACCCCATCCTCAGCACACCTGTCATTTAATCACCTGCTTAGCTGATTGCCAGGGGACTCCCAAAGCCAGCAGGTGAAGCCAATCAGCAGTTTGTCTCCTAACCACTGTGCCATCATCTGTGTTAATTGTTGGAATCCTTTTGTGTCTTGAAATACCTACAGTAAATAATGACACAGTCATATAAGAGCTCAGTAGAGTTGAAGTTCAGGCCACACACATTCTTATTGGGATAAGTAGTTAAAGAAAATGAATTGTTCCCACAGGAAGAGGGCCCTGGGAGCATCAGACTCCATTAGTCACTTAATAAAAGCTTCTTGATGGGGATACCTCCTTCCCTGAAGAAGGTACCTTCAAAAGCCATTTGCTATTTTCAAAATACTACTGCCTCCCTCCAGTTTGTTGGGGAATCAATTTCTCTTGCCCATGGGCCTCACTACCTAGTGATCCAAATTGCATTTCCCTGCAGAAGACCTGACTAGACGTTTTTCCAAAGAAGACATACAGATGGCTAATAGGCACATGAAAAGAGGATGAACATCCCTAATCATCAGAAATGCAAATCCAAACAATGAAATATCACCTCACACCTGTCAGAATGGCCATCAACAAAGTCTACAGATAACAAATGTTGGCAAGGATGTGTAGAAAAGGGAACCCTTGTACTCTGTTTGTAGGATTACAAATTGGTGCAGCTGCTATGGAAATCAGTATGACGGTTCCTCAAAAAACTAAAAATAGGGGACTACCAAATGATCCAGTAAGTCCACTCCTGGGTATATCTCTGGAAAAAAATGAAAACACTAATTTGAAAACATACATGCACCCCAGTGTCCATAACAGCACTATTTACTACAGTCAAGATATAGAAACAACTTAAGTGCCCATCGACTGACAAAGATGTGGCATTCACACACGTTCTGTGTATGTGAAAGTCGCTCAGTTGTGTCTGACTCTTTGTGACCCCATGGACTATACAGTCCATGGAACTGTCTAGGCCAGAATACTGGATTGGGTAGCCTTTCCCTTCTCCAGGGGCTCTTCCCAGCTTGGGGATTGAACCCAGGTCTCCTGCATTGCAGGTGGATTCTTTACCAGCTGAGCCACAAGAGAAGCCCAGACAGAAAGTTATTCAGCTATTAAAATAAAAATTCTGCCATTTGCAGCAAAGTGGATGAATCTAGAGAATATTATGCTTCATGAAATGAGAGAAAGACAAAATATTGTATATCACTCATATGTGGAATCTGAAAGATAACACAAATCAACATATATGCAAAACAGAAACAGATTCAGATATAGAAAACAAGCATGTGATTACCACAGGGGAGAAGGACAAATGAGGGATATAAGATTAACAGACACAAACTACTATACACAAACTAGGTAGTCAATAAGGAGATATTGTATGGCCTAGGGAATTATGGCCGTTATCTTATAATAACTCAGAGTATAATCTGCAAAAATACTGAATCACAATGCTATACATCTGAAACTAATATATTATGAACCAACTATACTCAATTTACAAAAAAAAACCCAAAACACACATTTCGCTATGAGTCCTAAGAGTCAGGTCAGTCAGGTCCTGAAGGCTGAGGGGTAAGGGTCTGCCTCAGACACTTAATTTTAGGTTCTTGGGCTTTGATACAGAGAGCAATAGAGAGAGATAAAAGTAAAGGGGTATCAGGAAAGACAATGAGGTCATCAGCCAAAGGGTGTGTTTTGGTCCTCAAGTAATATTTTAAAATATTTGTAAGGCCTTGAAAAGCCATCACAAAGCTTATGGAACCCCTGGACCTATTCGGTGTTTTCCCAAATTTAACCAAGATCTTTCTTCCCTTAAAAAATCCTGATAACACTGTGAAGACTCCCAACTGAGTACTGTGTCAAATGGAAACAAATACCTAATGGAGGATTTAGAGGTTTCCTGCCAACTGGCTTTTCTTTCTCTTGTCTCCTTGTCTGTGTTTAAATCAAGGTGAATTAACAAAATGAAACCCACAGAGAGAAAGTCACTACAAAACTAAGATACTCAGTGTGAGTCTTCATAAAAACTCTGCCTCCGAGGCTTTCCCAACCATTACAATTGCTGGGTTTTAAAAAAATTCTTTATACTACTTTAAAGGAGAAATCAGTTTTGCCCCTAATTTTCAACATGCCTGATCAGTAGCAATAATTACAAAGCTGAATTTGGATAATCTACACGGCATTTGGTTCTAACACCTGGCATGGGACATGGTTCAAAGTCTCAGTGATTAGGGTGTACCCAATGAAATAGGCCGATTATCTGCACCATGGCCAGTTAGTGTGATGAAACATGTGAGTACACTTTCTATGAAAATGCTTTCAGTTTCTAAAGATGATGTTTCTGATCCACAAAGAAACATGAACTGGTGAAGTTGACTAACTATGTCCCAGCCACCACACTTTCCTTCTCAAAGTCTTGGAAGAAACAGAATGAATCCATGTCAACTGAAAGGAAACAGTGCCTATAGTGGGAAACTTTTTAGGACTGGAAATAAAGCCAGTTCGAAACTCATTAGTGCTGTTCCTTTTACAAACCAAAGCAATAAAAACATTTAGTGAGGGGTAGGCACGAGGTTACTCACTGGATCTTTTAAACAATCCTGAAAGGATTCACTCCCATTTCATAGGTAATGATGCTACTAGATACTTGACACAATTATTCTATAGCTGCACAGGTAAAAGGGGTCAAAGCCCAAACTTTGCCACTAAATCCCATGTTTTTAATCATTTTGCTAACATCCTTTGTAAAACTCACAATTTCCGAAAGCTCTGTATCAACAAAAGCTTATTTATTTATTTATTTTTACTTAAAAGAAATGACGCTAATGTTTTAGTAGCAGAAACTGTAGGTATTTTACAGCCAATTACCCCAATATCACATAACTCTTAGGTCTTATCACAGGAACTCAGCCACTTAATCCCCCTCTTGGAACTTTGAATATCAACATCCAAGAACAATTAAGAAATAAATGTGCTTTATGCTAAAGCAGGCTTTATTTTAGGACAAATTGGAGGGGGGAAATCATATAATTTCTGGATGGATTTCAAAAAGATTTTGCAATACAATGAAAATTCAGTTTTTGGCCAACTAAGTCTAATAGCCCCTTCATGGATCACTGCCTTGTCATGGTGAAGGGATTTGAGTAAATCAATGAAGCTATGAGCCATGCCGTGCAAGGTCACCCAAGATGGAAGGGTCATAGCAGAGAGTTCTGACAAAAAGTGATCCACTGGAAGAGAGAATGGCAAATCACCCTATTATACTTGCCATAAGAACCTCATGAATTGTATAAAAGGCCAAAAAGATATGACACCAAAAGACGAGTCCCCCAGGTCTGAAGACGTCCAATGCTACTGGGGAAGAGCAGAGGAGAATTACCAATATCCCCATAGGTTTTGCATTCATTATGTCAGCAAATCTGGAAGACCCAGCAGTGGCTACAGGACTGGAAAAGGTCAATCCTCATCCCAATTCCCAAGAAAGGTAGTACTAAAGAATGTGCTAACCACTGGACAGTTGCACTCATCTCCCATGGTAGTAAGGTCATGCTTAAAATCGTGCATGCTAGGCTTCAGCATTATGTGAACCAAGAATTTCCAGATGTTTGAGAAACTCAATTAAAAGGAACTAGACATCAAAATGCCAACATTCATCAGATTATAAAGAAACCAAGGGAATTTCAGAAAAACATCTTTCTCTGTTTCATCAACTATGCTAAAGCTTTTGACTGTTGGATCATGACAAACTGTGGAAAGCTCTCTTACCTGTCTCCTGAGAAAACTATATGTGGGTCAAGAAGCAACAGTTAGAACCCTGTGTGGAACAACTGACTGGTTCAAGATTGAGAAAGGAGTACAACAGGGCTGTCTGCTGTCACTCTGTTTAACCTATATGCTGAGCACATCATAAGAAATGCTGGGCTGGATGAGTTACAAGTTGGAATTAAGATAGGCAGGAGAAATATCAAACATCCTCAGATATGCGGATGATACCACTCTAATAGAAGAAAAGGAAGAGGAACTAAAGAACTACTTGATGAGGGTGAAGGAGGAGAGTGAAAGAGTCAGCTTAAGATTATAAATATTAAAAAAGACTAAGATCATGGCATTCAGCCCCATTGCTACTGCTACTGCTAAGTCACTTCAGTCGTGTCTGACTCTGTGCGACCCCATAGACGGCAGCCCACCAGGCTCCCCCGTCCCTGGGATTCTCCAGGCAAGAACACTGGAGTGGGTTGCCATTTCCTTCTCCAATGCATGAAAGTAAAAACTGAAAGTGAAGTCACTGAGTTGTGTCCAACTCTCAGCAAACCCATGGACTGCAGCCCACTAGGCTCCTCCGTCCGTGGGATTTCCAGGCAAGAGTACTGGAGTGGGGTGCCATTGCCTTCATGGCAAACAGAAGAGGAAAAAGTGGAAGTAGTGACAGATTTCCTCTTCTTGGGCTTCAAAATCACTGTAGATTGTGACTGCAGCCATGAAATCAGAAGACAGTTGCTTCTTAGCAGGAAAATGATGACAAACCTAGATGGCATGTTGACAAGCCAACAACATTACTCTGCTGACAAAGGTCCATATAGTAAAGGCTATGGTCTTCCCAGTGGTCACGAACAGTTGTGAGAGCTGGAAGGTAAAGAAGGCAAAACAGCAAAGAATTGACACCTTTGCACTATGGAGGTGGAGAAGACTCCTGAAAGTCCCTTGGATAGCAAGAAAATCAAACCAGTCAATCTTAGAAAGATCAACCCTGAATATTCACTGGAAGGACTGATGCTAAAGCTGAAGCTCCAGTATTTTGATCACTGATACAAGCAAATGACTCATTGGATAAGTCCCTGATGCTGCAAAAGATTGAGGGCAGAAGAAGAAAAGGGCATCAGAAGATGAGATGGCTGGACAGCTTCACCAATGTAATGAACATGAACTTGGAAAAACTCCTAGAGATGGTGAGGAACAGGGAGGCCTGGCATGCTATAGTCCATGTAGTAGCAAAGTGTTGGACATGACTGGGTGAGTGAAGAACAACAAGAAGTCTAGCAAACTACCTCCTAATAAAATTAAAATATCTACCAAAGACCAGCTGCTGCTGCTAAGTCACTTCAGTCGTGTCCGACTCTGTGAGACCCCATAGACGGCAGCCCACCAGGCTTCCCCATCCCTGGGATTCTCCAGGCAAGAACACTGGAGTGAGTTGTCATTTCCTTCTCCAATGCATGAAAGTGAAGTCATTCAGTTGTGTCTGACTCTTAGCGACCCCATGGACTGCAATCTACCAGGCTCCTCTGTCCATGGGATTTTCCAGGCAAGAGTACTGGAGTGGGGTGCCATTGCCTTCTCCAAAGACCAGCAGCTAACAGTAAAATATGTGAAGCAAAAGCTGATAAAACGAAAAGGAGATATATATAAATCCAGAATTATAGATGAGTCTTCAATACCTGTATCTCAATAATTAATAGAGCTATTGAGAAAATTATCAAGAAAATTAGTAATGCAACAACACCATCAAGCAACAGGATCTAGTCCAAATATATAGAACACTCCACCTAATGACAGCTGAATATACTTTCTTTTCAAGTTCCCACCAAATATAACAAAGATAACCCATATCCTGGGCCAAAAAAAAAAAAATCCTCAACAAATTTAAAATAGCAAATTATACAGAGTTTCTCTAACCACAATGAAATCAAACTAGAAATCAATAACAGAAAGATAAAAGAAAATTCTCCACATACTGGAAACTAAACAACACACTTCTAAATAATTCACAGGCAAAGAGGAAGTCTTAAGAGGAATTAAAAAAATACATTGACTGAACTGAAAATACAACACATCAAAATTTGTGGGACACAGCTAAAGCAATGCTGAGAAGAAAATATACAGTGTTAAAAGCATGCATTAGAAAAGAGGCAAAATCTCATCTAACCTATTAATAAGCTTCTACTTCAAGAACTTAAAAAGAAAAAAAAAAAAAAAAAGAACAAGATAAACGCAAAGCAAGCAGAAAGAAGAAAGGAATAAAGAGAAGCATTGCCGGCTCTGTGAAAATATCAATAAAATTGAAAAACGTCTAGCAAGACAAGCAAAAGAAAAATTGGAAAACACAAATTACCAACATCAGAAATGAAAATGCGGATATTATTACAGACTTTGCAGGCATCAAATGGAAATTAAGAGAATACTGCCAGCAACTCCACACAATACATTTAACGATTTAGACGAAACAGGAAACACAAATTACCACAACTCATCCATGGTGCAACAGATTATTTAGTAGTCCGATAACTTTCAAGGAAATTAAATTTGTAATTTAAAAAACTTCCCAGAAAGGAAATCTACGTGCCAACATGATTTCACTGGAGAATTTCACAAAATGTTTAAGGAAGTAACAACAATTATACAAAATCTTTTCCAAAGAGAAGAGGATGGAACAACCCCCAATTCCTTTTGTGGTATTATCACCCTGATACCAAAATCAGACAAAACCAGCACAAAACAAACAAAACCTAAAGTCCAATATTACTTATCTAAATACAGACATATTTTAAACAAAATATTAGTAACTAGAATTCAGCAATGTACTTAAATTATACACCATGACCACTAAGTTCTATTCTAGGGATGCATGGCTGATTGAATATTTGAAATCAATTAGTATGACCCAGCATCTCCACAGGTTAAAGATGGAAAATCACAGAAACATATCCTTTGACGCAGAAAAGGCATTTGACAAAATCCAATACCCGCTCATGACTTTTTTTTAAGTTAGATAAATTCTCTCCAACTTAATGAAGAGAATATTTAAAGAAAAAAAAAAAAAAGCTCTATAGTTATCATTGATGGTGAAAGACTGAATGCCTTCCTTCTGCAATGGGAAACAAGAATGTCTGTTCTCACCATTCTTACTTCACATAGTGCTGGGAGCTCTGACCACAAAAATGCAAGGCAAGGAAGTAAAAGGCATACAGATTGGAAATGAAAATATAAAACTGCTCCTACTGGCAAATGACATGATTGCTCATGAAAAAATTTCAAGAAATCCAAAAAAATGATCTAGAACTAGGTCACAGGATGCAAGTGCAAAACAAATACATGTACACACACAAATCAGTTACATTTCTGCATACTAATAATGAACATATGGAAACTGAAATGTAAAAACAATACCACTTCCAATCCCTTAAGACACTGAATACTTTGATGTAAATTTAACAAAACACGTATAAGACTTATATGCTGAAAACTATGCAATCAAGAAATAAACTACACAACTAAGAAATCAAAGAGGTAAATAAATGGAGAGACACACTGTGCTTATGAATTGGAAGATTCCAGCTGTATGGATGCCAATTCTCCTCGAAATGACAGAGTCAATGCAAGTCTTCTCAAAATCTCTTCAAAAATATAAACTAAATAATTAGAATATTTTTATGGAGAGGCAAAGCAACTATAGAATATCTAAAAACAATTTTGAAAAACAAGAATGTGGGAGGATTTGTCTGATCTCAAGACTCAAATAGTTACAATAATTAAGCCTATGTGGCACTGGCAGAAGTACAGTCACACAGATCAATGGGATAGATTAGAAGAAACAGAAATAGACTCATCCAAATATACCCAACTGATTTTTGGCAAAGGTGCAAGAACAACTCAACAGAGAAAGATAGTCTTTTTGACAAATGGTGCTGAAGCAATTGGACATCGTAGGCAAACAAAAAAGAAAGCAGTCTGGCCTATACCTCACATCTTATATAATTAACTCAAAATGGATCAGAGGTTTAAATGTAAAACTGTAAAACTTTTAGAAAAAAAAATCTGTAAGAGCTAGGACGAGGCTTAGTTTTGGCACCAAAATCACAATCCACAAAAAGAAAAACTGATAAATGACATTTCATCAAAATTAAAAACTTTTGCTCTCTGAAAGATACTGTTATGAGAATGAAAAGACAATCTACAGACTAGGAGAAATTATTTTCAAACCACAAATCCAACAACGGACTAATCATCTATTTAGATGGTTAAAGAGTAAACTTTAGTTCTAAGAGTTTACTCTTGGAACTCAATATTAAAAAAACTAAACAATCCTATTAGAAAATGGGCAAAGGACTTGAAGAGGATATACACAAGGCAAACAAGCACATGAAAGAAGCTTAATATCATTAACCTTCACAGAAATGCAAATTAAATTCATAATGAAATATCACTACATATCTGTCAGAAGGCCTAAAAACTATCACAATGACAAATGCTAGTGAAGACATAGGAAGCTGGATCATTATGTGCTGCTGGCTGGAATGTAAAAACGATACATTCACTCTTGGAAACAGCTTGACAGCTTTCTAAAAACTAAACATGCAACTCCAATACAACATAGCAGTGATAGTCTTGGGCACTTATCTGAGAAAAAGGAAAACATATGTTTACACAAAAACCTGTAAGTAAATGTTTCTAGCAGCTTCATTCATTATAGCCCAAAGTGGAAAGAAATCAAATGTCTTCTGATGGGTGCATGGTTAACCAAACTCTGGTACAGCCATACAATGGAATATATTCAGAAATAAAAGGAAGCATAACATTAATACACATGGTAACTTGGATGAATCTCCAGAGAGGTACGCTGAGTGAAAAAAAATCTAATCTCAGAAGATCACTTATGGTATCATTCCATTTATATAACACTCAAAATGATAACACTGCAGGATGGAGAAGAGAGTAATAGCTGTCAGGTGTTAAATATAGGGAGCGTTAGATGAAGTAGCTGTGGCTCTATTAGAATAACATGAGAAAGTCTTCAGTTCAGTTCAGTTCAGTTCAGTTGCTCAGTTGTGTTTGACTCTTTTCGACCCCATGAATCAAAGCACGCCAGGCTTCCCTGTCCATCACCAACTCCCAGAGTTCACTCAGACTCACGCCCATCGAGTCAGTGATGCCATCCAGCCATCTCATCCTCGGTCGTCCGCTTCTCCTCCTGCCCACAGTCCCTCCCAGCATCAGAGTCTTTTCCANCCAGGTTTGATGCATGATACAGGGTGTTTGGGGCTGGTGCACTGGGATGACCCAGAAGGATGGGATGGGAAGGGAGGTGGGAGCAGGGTTCAAGATGGGGAACACATGTACACTCATGGCAGATTCAAGTCAATGTCTGGCAAAACCAATACAATATTGTAAAGTAAAATAAATAAATCAATTTAAAAATCAAATAAAATATCATTGCTCTAAGAAAAAAAATAATATTCGATGATGGTAAGAATGAATAAACAGAGCTCTCCACTCCTGTAACAACCTGGGCTAGGACCTTGTAGGAAGACATTTGAAACCACTGAAATGACCAGAGAGAGAAATGTTGAAAGCAAGATGGCATATCCTTATCTTGGAATATGAGATAGCCATTTATGATGACTTTGAAAAATGGCACTGGTATACATCTTTCATGATAAAATATCAGCATGTGAAATACCCACATTTTGCCAATTAAAATTTTATAGTTCTCTAGTTTTGAATTTCTTGATTATAGAAAAGCAATGTACTTTGAAAAATAATGAAAACTTGGTCTGTTTCACTGGCTTTGCTGGGGCTCCAAAGATGCTGGATTGAAATTCAAGAGGTTTCACTTGCCCTTTGGTTTTTCTCTTGGCTCCTGAAAATTTCCTCATTAAAGTTAGTTCTTTTCTTCCCCTGTTCCCTCTATCAGTGGCAGCTGACATTCGCATTCAATTAGCTTCAGAGAATCCCCTAACACAGCTCGGATTCTGGGATATGGAATCCTCTCCTTGCCCACTGAGTCTGTCAGTCAGTCCATCAGAGGAGAGGAACCCAGGGGGATAGACCTTGAAATTCAAAGGAAAAGCCAAGAACAATTTAACATCCAGGCTCTTCTTCCATTTTGGCTCCCATGTCCACTTCAATGGAAAGTGGCAAGTGGTTCTGATTACCTTCTTGTCATTCTGCCTGCCGGAGGCCCTGTCTGCCAACCTTGCTAGGAGCTTGGCACTCTCCTTGTATAAATGTTCTGCTTGGAAATGCCTGGCCCTCTCTCCTTCCCTCTCTCTCTACATCACCCCGAAACCTTCTTGATTGCTTTTTTAATTTGAGAATCCAAGGTATCACTCAACAAAATGAGAAACCATCAGTGATCACAGAAGCTTCCATGGTCAGCCACTGCTGACCAGAGTTGGGAACAGAGGAAACAGGAAGGGATGGAGGCTTTTGCTGCTGCTGCTAAGTCTCTTCAATTGTGTCCGACTCTGTGTGACCCCACAGATGGCAGCCCACCAGGCTCCCCCATCCCTGGGATTCTCCAGGCAAGAACACTGGAGTGGGTTGCCATTTCCTTCTCCAATGCATGACAGTGAAATGTGAAAGTGAAGTTGTTCAGTCGTGTCCAACTCTTCGCGACCCCCATGGGCTGCAGCCTACCAGGCTCCTCCATCCATGGGATTTTCTAGGCAAGAGTACTGGAGTGGATTGCCATTGCCTTCTCCGGGAGGCTTTTGAAGCTCCTGCAAATCTGGGAAAATAACTTCGTTTTCCAAATTTCCCCAAATAATCTGTCTCTGTGCCTCAACTAGAGTGTACTTCTTAGAACCCTTAGACCAACCTCTGAGCATCTCTGAAGAGGAAATGTAAGAGGTGGAGCTATAGCCTTACATGTGAGCAGTAGAGGACCAATGACTGGGGCTAACAGCCATCTCTTGGACTGGTGGGAGAAAGGGCCACTGTTTCACTTCCACAGTGGATGCCAGTTTGGGGCTAAGCAACAGTCTTTCTTGTGGTGATAGAACCCACATCTTCCATTTATGGAAACCCCTTGACCAGAGTCCATCCCCCCTGGGCATGTCACACAGTCCTGGTCAATGATGAGATCTCATTTCTTTAACCCAAATGATTCAGGGCTGGATAGATGACCCAAGAAATACAAACAATCATTTCTATGGTTTCATCCCCAAGACTATGGGGAAAAGACTATTTAGGCAGGATGGCTAGCTGGCAGAGTCCAAGCTTGCTGCTAGTGGTGGCCATCCTTGATACCACTTGAGCAAACAGCCTGAGAGAGCTGTGTCTGGTAGAAAGTAGCCTTCTATAGACACCAGGGATCTTTGGATCAGCCATACATGAACTTCTATTTCAAATCTGGCTCAGAATGAGCCTCTCTCTCTTTTCCAACCCAAAGAGCTGTGACTAATAAGAGTCCTCAGGGAAAAACAACAAACCTATGAGGCCATTGTAGTGTCCCAATTTGATCTGGAGAGTCAGGATGGGAATCAGAGGGAAGAGCAAATCCAGAAGCTGGTGTTGATTCTCCTTTATATATCCAGCCCCCCGGGGACTTGTCTTAAGAGTCCCACAGAAAAGGGACTTCTCATCACCAGGAGGTACAAAGAAAGAACTGCCGAAGTAGGTCGCTGGCATGGCTTGGAGACAACTGGAGAAAACAGCAGAAAGGTCCACCCATATGAGTCCATCTAGGTTGAAAGATCTGAGGTCACCAGAGTAGCTCATACTGGACCCTGTGGAAGGCCGAGGAGTAGACGAAGGTACACCAGGGTAGCCAGGAAAGCTGAAGGTCAGAAACACATATGAGCTCCTCCCAAGGATCTGTAGACTGAGTTCCAGCTGGGGAGAAGCTGGGGGAGGATTTAGTGTTTATGATCCTAACATACCTGCCCACTATCCCTCAACTTGTCCAGCCCTGAGCCATAGGAACTTCCCAGCCCTCAAGACTTGGCTCCAATCCTTCATCCTCCCTAGGAGTTTTTAGGCTGTTCCAGGACTCATAGATCTTCCCATGTGGGCTCCGCTGGCATTTAGCATCTGTGCCATGATTTAGCACTTAATTATACTGACTTGCATCAAATGCTCTGCTCTTTATAGGGTTAGTTTTATCTTTTCAAAAAGAGACTGAAAGTTGATTGAAAACCAGGCCTCTGTTGCCATTGTTTAGGTGCTGCCTACACTCCAACCCCAGCCATGCTCTTGTAGATGCCCCGCAACCCCTAGTATCCATGGATTGAGAGCCCATTCCTCAGGTCCTAGCCACATTTATAGTCATTTACATCCAAGGACAAGGGTAGTGAAACTTCAGTTAAAGATGCCCAATTGGCTGACTTTAATTACCCATTCAGTCTATCTGCTTCTCTTTTTCTACAGTTTTTCTTCACAAAGATCTTTATTCTAGGAATGTAAGATGGATTTTTTTTTTTTAACTCCTGATTTTCTCCTCTCACAAACTGCAGAAAGTGCTTGGGTTAAAGAGTTTTTTGTTTTTTTTTTTTAATCTTTTTAACCTGACCACAAGGTAACAAGTTTTCATGACAGAGTGATGGTAAGCCATCCTGAATTTAAATACCAAGATGTGACTTGAATAATGGGTACTCCAAAGGGACCTCTTCTGCTCAGTCATAGGGTAGACTCCAATTGTCTGTGCAAGATGTCAATTCAGAAGTTAGCTCAGGTTTGGACACTAGGAAGACAGCCTTTGTTTAATCATTTTTTAACTGAGAAAATAAAGTGGAATGTAGAAAATGGAATGGGGCAGGTGGGATAGTGGGAATTTAAAGTACCTACTTAAGACTATGTGGGCAAAATTCATTCAGCAAGCATTTTGCAGCTGTCACTCACAAAGCATACAGTATCCACTGAGCAAAAGGTCTGCTAAGAGATAGGCTGGGACCTGGGACCCTTTGCTACAATGCCTGCACCTGGACAAATGTCTAACTGAGCAAAAAAAAAAAAAAAAAACAAAAAGAAACTATAAGGGACTAAAAATAACTGTGTGAGAATGCATCCCCAATTGGGGCAAATTATGGACAACAAGAGACAAAAAGACTGGAAAAAACCCAACTGCCACTTCTGAGGAGCCAGGAGAAAAAGCAAGATGTTGAGAGCAAAAGCTGGGTACATTGCATGTCCCCTGAACACAATATCACCAAAAGGGTGCGGAGACCACCTAAGCCACCCCTCTGACCCAACCCCTCTACCCACCCTTATCCTCACCCCATATAAGGAACCATATAAGGAACTTTGGGGAGCAAGCAAACAAGTGAACTTGTTACTTGTTTTCACTCTCCCTTCTACAGCAGGAGCCCTGAATAGACTACTGCCTGAAATAGACATAGGGAANCGGAGACCACCTAAGCCACCCCTCTGACCCAACCCCTCTACCCACCCTTATCCTCACCCCATATAAGGAACCATATAAGGAACTTTGGGGAGCAAGCAAACAAGTGAACTTGTTACTTGTTTTCACTCTCCCTTCTACAGCAGGAGCCCTGAATAGACTACTGCCTGAAATAGACATAGGGAAGATTCTAGCTTTAAACCCAAGGGTTCACTGAGCCCTTGGGTAAGGCGATTTCAGAATTATGGAAAGGCGAAGCCATACTACTATGGAGGGAGAGGAGGAGGTGTGTGGAAGAGGAGACATGAGTCTGGATGACTCTCTGCATGGAGGAGCAAAGACACCCAGTTAGAACAGCACAGGAACACTAGTGGAGGAAGGATGTCTTTTCTTTCTNAGAATTATGGAAAGGCGAAGCCATACTACTATGGAGGGAGAGGAGGAGGTGTGTGGAAGAGGAGACATGAGTCTGGATGACTCTCTGCATGGAGGAGCAAAGACACCCAGTTAGAACAGCACAGGAACACTAGTGGAGGAAGGATGTCTTTTCTTTCTTTTTTCTTTAAGATAGAAGAAACCTGAACATTAGTGAGAAAAGAATTAGTGAGAAATAACCTCAAAGCTATGAGAAGAAAGGATAGTTGATAAAGTGATACTACAAAATCCCCACAAAGACAGGATGAAAAAATATTAGAACTAAAATGAAAAAAAGATACAAACTTATTTATGAAACAGAAATAGACCCAATAGTCATAGAAAACCAACCTATGGTTACCAAAGCTGATGGGTGGGGTGCTGGAGGAATAAATTGGGAGTTTGGGACTAGCAATGCACACTACTATATGTAAAACAGATAACCAACAAGGACCTACTATATAGCACAAGGAACTATATTCAATATTTCATAATAACCTATAAAGGGAAAGAATCTTAGAAAGAATATGGAAATATATATATATATAACTAAATCACTGTACTGTACACTGGAAGGTAACACAGCATTGTAAATCAGCTCTCTTTTAACTTAATTAATTTAAAAAAGAAAAAACATAAGTATAGACCAGAAGTAGAGACATTAGAGGGAAGGTAAGAATGAAATAAAGAACCTCCCTTAGGGTAAGACAGCAGTCATGAAGCCTGGAGCTGTTCCAGGCTGCATGGCAGGCAATCAGGTGTTCATTCAGTTTAAGAACCAGGAATTACCCCATCTCACCCATCTGGGTCATCTCAGGGCACCAGGATGAGTTTCCTGTGCGGTGCAGCCACAGCTTCCAGCTGGCTGTTTTGCATATGGTAGAGTGTATATTTCAATGCTACAGGAAAGGATATATGTATACACATGGCTGATTCACGATGTTGTACAGTAGAAACCAACACAATATTGCAAAGCAATTATATTCCAATTTAAAAAACGCAGACACACACACACACACAAAAGAATGATGAAAACAGGGAGTTCCCTGGTGGTTCTGTGGCTAGGACTCGAGGCTCCCAGTGCTGGGGGCCTGGGTTCTACCCCGGTCCAAGAACTAGATCCCACGTGCTGCAACAAAGATCCTGCATGCTACACAGCCAAATAAATAAATGTGTTTTAAAAGGAAATGATGAAAACAAACAGACAGCACTGTTGGGGAGGGAAGGATGTGAAGGTGGAGAAAATATAGAGGAGCAGAGATGAAGCCTAAATATAGAGGATTAGGTCCCAGGGATGCCAGTGGGCAGTGGGGGTGGGGCAACATTTTTAGAGTTTGAGAAGCAAGTGAGGTGCTCATGGATGTGCCAGAAGCAGGCTTCCGGGAAAAGACAGAACCCCAACAGGGACAGAAGACAGAAAGGACATAGATGGAGCAGGGCTGTCAGAGCCTGGATGATGCTGAAGAAGAGAATGTTCAAGAGCCACACTGAGTCAAGGAGAAGCCAGGAGAAGGGAGTAGGGCATGTAGATGGAACTCCTTCTTTCCAGGAGAAGGAAGAAAATGCTGGGGGGGAGGGGAGGTGCATGGAGACAGGNGAGCCTGGATGATGCTGAAGAAGAGAATGTTCAAGAGCCACACTGAGTCAAGGAGAAGCCAGGAGAAGGGAGTAGGGCATGTAGATGGAACTCCTTCTTTCCAGGAGAAGGAAGAAAATGCTGGGGGGGAGGGGAGGTGCATGGAGACAGGGCAGGCAGACTCCCAGGAAGTCTCAGTGAAGCCCCTTAGAACCAACTGGAGACAACAGTCTGACCCCCACATGCCCAGTCCTGCTCTGAAGCCCAAGGCTCCGTCTAGGTATGGAGAACCAGTCCCAGAGGAGGACTGGCTCCAGGGTGCTCAGCACTCTGAACTGAGGCCACACTGGATTTCAGGGCTCAGTCCCCAAAGCCGGAGGACCCTGTTCCTGACAGGTCATTCGCCCAGGCCCCGCTCCCACCAGAGTTACCATCCCCAGTGGGGTGCAGCCTCTGGGAAAGTGTGACACCATGGCTCGGCCATGGCCTTGGCATAACCAGCAGCAAGTAGGCAGCAGTGCACTTGTCAAGTCAGCAGCTGGCTGAGCTGGAACCTGGGCTCAGTTACACTGGCCCTGGTGCCAGTGCTGACTTGGCAAATCACTCAAATTATTTTAATAGATTCCAGGAGGAGAAAACTACAGGAAAACTCCAGTCTTTCTCCACTACAGAAACCAACTGTCTGTCTTCTCATTGTTTTTAATTATTTCACCTCTTGCTCACTGCATCATAAAGAGAGGGAATCTATCAAGAAATAGTCAAAACTGTCACTTACAAAGACCAGAAACTTACAATATGCAAGATGCTGTGCTAAATCCATTAAAAGAAGCACAGCAACAACTTTTCCAGGTAGATGCTAATCCCACTGCACAGATGGTAAAACCAAGGCACACAGTGTGACTGACACCAATCACACAGTTGGTAATGAGGACTCAAGCCTGAATTAGCCTGACTCCAGCCAGACTTCCATGGTCAGCATCCACTGCACTAAGTACTCAACAATAGACATGCCTTCTCCAGGAAGCCTGTCCAGCAAGGTCATTTTGAGGTTCCTCAGAGCTGGCTGGGTGGCTTCATCAGAGCTGGCAGTGCGTCACACTTAGAGAGGTGCTGTGCGTGTTGGGCCAAGCATCATCTCAAAGGCCTCTCTGGACAACTTGGTCTGGGATCATGGTCTGCTTCTGGCCTAGGCCTGCTAGAAGGCTGGGTGGAACTTGCGGCCTTGCAAAGCAAGAAGCCTAGACAACAGGGCCTTCTCGATGGACAGATTTAGCAGCTCCATGATATTGTTAAGACCTTGTGGTTAAGTGGTAAAGACTCCACCTGCCAATGCAGGAGACACAGGTTTGATCCCCGGTCCAGAAAATCCCACATGCCGAGGCGCAACTAAGCCTACACACCACAGCTGCTGAAGCTCGCGTGCCCTAGAGCCCAAGCTCCACAACATGAGAAGCCACTGCAGTGAGAAGGTCACATGCTGCAACTAGAGAGTAGCCCCCACCCCCTACTTTCACTGCAACTAGAGAAAATCTCAGGCAGCAACAAAGACTCAGCACAGCCAAAATAAATTTTAAAATTTTAAAGACCTAGATTCCTTGTAACATTATACTTTGTAATTATCATAGAAATATTTTGGCGACCTGACTTGAACAGACAACTCATTGGAAAAGACCCTGATGCTGGGAAAGACTGAAGGCAGAAGAAGAGGATGACAGGGTGTGAGATGGTTGGATGGCATCACCGACTCAATGGACTTGAGTTTGAGCAAACTCCGGGAGATGAAGGACAGGGAAGCCTGGCATGCTACAGTCCATGGGGTCACAAAGAGTTGGACATGACTTAGCATCTAAAAAATAACAACATGCTCAGGGCATGGATACTCAGATAGTTGTATGGCTCCAGGTATCTATATCCTCACCCAGCAACTCCAAACACTAGGAAGGAGAACTGCCCTTCTTAAAGGAAGAGGAGACCTTTTTCTAAATCTCTCCCACCCTCATCCCTGAGTTCTCATATGTTTCATTGGCCAAAATGGATGGTTTGTCTGAATGTAAATAAACCACTAGCAAGAACTAAAATACTATGATTATATTAGATCGCCAGAGGATCCTTAGAATAACAAACCTCAATCTTGGATGCACATTTTAATCATATGGGAGTTTTTAAGACCCACTCCAGACCAATTAAATCAGAATGTCTGGGAGTGTAACCCAAGTGTCAGCATTGTTTGAAGAATTCCTTGGGAGATTTTAATGAGCAGCCAGGGTAGATAATCACTGTTTGAACTAATCACATATTACCACCTGCTGCTGGGCCAGAGGCCTGAGGAAATTCTGGGTTCTGCCAGCAGCAAAGAAGATGGAGATGGATGCTGTGTGGGTTGCAGTCAGTCCCGTTAGCAAGACTCAGAAGATATAAAACACAGAAGAAGAAGATTTTCACAGAAAGGAAAGGGGATTTGAGGGAATGTTGATGGAGGGAAAAAAGCATACAACATGATCAGGGAGTGTCTACCTGGGAGGGTAGCAGAGTATGTGGGGACCCAACGTTTATCCTAAGCTCCTTTAGGATCTCACACCACACGGTAATCCTGTGTATCATCCACTCCTCAGGCTCAGCCTCAGCACAGTACTGAGTTTTTTCTCCTCCATCCATGGTACGCTAACAGAACTGCAAAAAAAAGATGATGAGCTATGGGGGGTGGTAGTGAGAACTTTTGGACACAGCTTTCTCTTAATGACAAATAAAAGATCACTGAAAGAAACACTCCTGGTTTGGAGATTTTTCTATGGTCTAACTTTACCTCTGGTCTCCTAGGAAACTCATCCAACTGAATGTGCTCATAAAGACTCTAAATGGGACAAATGCCTCTGATGATTCACAAGGAGAGTCCTTAAGAAGACTGTGACTCAGGAGATGTTTTTCTATGCTGCTGCTGCTGCTGCTAAGTCACTTCAGTCGTGTCCGACTCTGTGCGACCCCACAGACGGCAGCCCACCAGGCTCCCCCGTCCCTGGGATTCTCCAGGCAAGAACACTGGAGTAGGTTGCCATTTCCTTCTCCAATGCATGAAAGTTAAAAGTGAAAGTGAGGTCGCTCAGTTGTGCCTGACTCTTAGCAACCCCATAGACTACAGCCCATGAGGCTCCTCTGTCCGAAACCAAATATGGAACAATGGACTGGTTCCAAATTGGGAAAGGAGTACATCAAGGATGTATATTGTCACCTTTCTTATTTAACTTATATGCAGGGTACAGCATGTGAAATGCAGGCTAGATAAAGGACAAGCTGGGATCAAGATTGCTGGGAGAAATATCAATAACCTCAGATATGCAGATGACACCACCCATATGGCAGAAAGTGTAGAGGAACTAAAGAGCCTCTTGATGAAAGTGAAAGAGGAGAGTGAAAAAGCTCATTTAAAACCAATATTCAAAAAACTAAGATCATGGCATCTGGTCCCAACACTTCATGGCAAATAGATGGGGAAACAATGGAAACAGTGAGAGACTTTATTTTCTTGGGCTTCAAAATCACTGCAGATGGTGACTAGAGCCACGAAATTAAAAGGTTTTTGCCCCTTGGAAGAAAAGCTATGACCAACCTGCTGCTGCTACTAAGCTGACCAACTTAGACAGCATATTAAAAAGCAGAGACATTACTTCGCTGACAAAGGTCCATTTGGTCAAATCTGTGGTTTTTCCAGTAGTCATGTGTGGATGTGAGAGTTGGACTACAAAAAAGCTGAGTGCTGAAGAACTGATACGTTTGAAATGTGATGCTGGAGAAAACTCTTGAGAGTCCCTTGGACTGCAAGGAGATCCAACCAGTCCATCCTAAAAGAGATCAGTCCTGAATATTCATTGGAAGTACTGATGCTGAAGCTGAAGCTCCAAAACTTTAGCCACCTGATGCAAAGAACTGACTCATTTGAAAAGACCCTGATGCTGGGAAAGATTGAAGGCGGGAGGAGAAGGGGACGATAGAGGATGAGATAGTTGGATGGCATCACTGATTTGATGGACATAAGTTTGAGCAAGCTCCAGGAGTTGGGAAGCCTGGCATGCCACAGCCTATGTGGTCGGTAAGAGTCAGATATCACTGAGTGACTGAACTGAAATGAAGGAACAATCATAGGCATCAATAGTTCTTAAAGGTCCCCAAACAATTCCAATGTGTAGCCAAAGTTGAGAACCCCTATCCTATGTTCAAGGTCCAAGAAAACTTGATCTGAGTATTTTCACTAAAAAAAAGTTTCATATGAGAATCCCCATCTGTGAATGATGTAGTTGTTAGAGAATTTACCTCCTGAAGCATTAAATTTGTAAGACTGGATGGGGAGTGGTACCACCTGCACCTTTTTTGGACAATGCAAGATGCCTTTTTCCAAAATGATGTTGATAGCTACCAACTTGACACAAGCCACAGAGAGGTGATGAGGTGGAGAAGGGCATCTGTAGCCGACCTACCCATGACAGACACTAATTCAGCTTTGACATCTGTCAATAGGGTAGCATAGAGAGGAAAAACATTTGAACACAGACTGCAAGAAGGGAGGGAAATGCCATTATCGATGACCCAGAAATTTACAGTAATTGAGCCCATTAGTCGTACCCATTTATTATGTGTAATGCCACTTTGCAAGTTTCCAGGTAAGGGATGGCCACCTTTAGGGCCAGCTGAGGGTCACTCAGGCAGCTGGGGAACTTGGGGACGTTCATCTGGTGGCAAAGGTGGCTGGGCCCTCATTATCTAGAAGTTTAATTTGTAAACTTTTAAAATTTGCTCCTTTCTCTCCAGCACAGAGAGATCACTTTCATCCTGGGGCAGGGGGTGGTGGTAGGGATTCCTGCTCCAGTCACTTTGGGTCAGCTGGGAGGATAAAAAGCTTCATGACAGGTCGAGTTTCCCATCTTCTCATGGCCATGGGTTTTTCTGTCAAATTAAAAAGGGTTTTAGGAACTGTGGGAGGATGAGCTGCAGTCAGGGATCTGACACTTGACGTTATAATTGCTAGGGAGCTTTTATAAATCCTGATGTGGACACCAGGCTGCATCCCATACCAATTACAGCCGGATCTCTGGAGGTGGAAGCCCCCCCTGTGATTTCAATGTACAGCCACGTTTGAGAACCAGTAAGCCAGGGGTGGCTTCTCTGGTGGCTCAGAGTTAAATAATAGTCCATGTGCAATGCAGGAGATGTGGATTCAGTCCCCGGATTGGGAAGATCCCCTGGAGAAGGAAATGGCAACCCTCTTCAGTATTCTTGCCTGGGAAATCTCACAGACAGAGGAGCCTGGCGGGCTATAGCCAATGGAGTCGCAAAGAGACAGGACTTAGCAACTAAATAATCCAATCCAATCAAGCCAGGGGTGTGATTCTCTCTTCTAAAGGCTACGTTTAGAAGCTCCTTGGAGCTTTTGAAGTTACCAATGTCAAAGTCCCCCACCCAGAGACACTCATCTACCTGACCTGGGGTAAGACCTGAGTGTCAGGATTTTTGAAAGTCCCACAGATAGGATTCTACCAAGCAGAAGAGTTGAGAAACACAACTGGAGGGTTGATCACAGCTAGACGGTGGTCACCATCACTGTATCCTGGCACAGGTCAGAGTCGGAAGAGGGTCCAGGCTCTGACTTTTCTCTGATAAGCCTGGGACCCTGCTTGCTTTCTGAGCACTCCTGGTGATTCTCACACCCTTGTTCACAGCAGGGGGATGCAGGGTCTGGCCAGATCTTTTTTATGAGACATGTGCATCTGAGCAGTTTTACAGGCCTGAACTTTTGTAAGGTGGATGCTACTTTTCAGTGCTAAGGGAAGCATCCATTTGTAAGAATACCATAGCACAGGGGTCCTCATAGCACCCAGTCTATGGACTGCTACTGGTGGGTGGCTTGTTAGAAGCCAGGCTACACAGCAGGAGGTGAGTGCCCAGGCCTACAATTGAAGCTTCATCTGTATTTTCAGCCCCTCCCCATCACTCACATTACTGCTTACCCTCCTGTCAGAGTCTGCATTATGGTGAATTGTATAATTACTTCACTGTACATCACAATGTAATAATAATAGAGATAAAGTGCACAATAAATGTAATATGTTTGAATTATCCCCAAACCATCCCCCCTCCTCTGCGCCCGGTCAGTGGAAAAATTGTCTTCTGTGAAACCGGTTTCTGGTGCCAAAAAGGTTGGGAACTGCTGCCGTGGCAGATAGATCTTTAGTGAAATGAAGAATCCACTTGTAGTCACCCACTCTCAACATCTGGCCTGTTTTCAAACTCTATGTTCTGAGCTAGCGAAGCTTCTTTGTGTCTGTGTTTACAATCCTATGGGCTAAACTCACCTTTTAAAAATGAGCTTCATCTTAACCTCATCTCTGGATTCAGAGAGATCATGGGCACTTCGTGTAGCAGGATTCATTCAATAACAGCGGGGTCAGAGCACAGGACCACATTCTGGGGGCCACACACACTCTGCCAGGACTTTATGGCATGACGCTGCTTCTTCATCAGGGAGACTTTTCACTTGTGTTATGTTCATTTTCTGTGTAATGATGAGAAATGTCCAAACAACACAAACTTTGCATTTAAGTCTCTTGCCCAAACAATGCAATGAGCTTTCAATTCTGTTTTTCTCTTTTACTGCATAAGCTTGTTAGAAAGCTAAAGATGGATGAATGAATTCATTTGCCCCACACTGAGTGCCTACCATGTGCTGGGTTTTGGTGCCATGTAAATGGGACATTGTCCCTGCCATCAAGGGGCTCCCTTGCTGGGGACAGACAAAGGTGGTGGTGTGGAGAAAGGCAGGTGTTAGGAGGTTCTGAAAGGAACATTTTTCCTAGCCTGGGCAGGGGATCCCAGAAGGCTCTATGTAAGTGATGACACCTGAATAGGGTTATCAAAGCACAGAGAGAAAAGTTGGCCAGGTGGGGTAGGGGTGGGATAGAGTGGGAGACAGCTCGCATTCTGGACAGAGGACCACATCTGTGTACACACAGAGCACCTCAGAGATGCCTGGGGAGGTGGATCAGAATGGCCTGGGTAAAGGGCCTTTTACAGACCCACACAAGATGGGTCTGGAGAATTAGGCAGGGCCAATCATGGAAGAGGCTTCCCAGATGGCACTAGAGGTAAAGAATCTGCCTGCCAATGCAGGAGACATAAGAGACTCAGGTTCGGTCCCTGAGTCAGGAAGATCCCCTGGAGGAGGGAATGGCAACCCACTCCAGTATTCTTGCCTGGAGAATCATGGACAGAGGAGACTGGTGGGCTACAGTCCACACAGCCATAAAGAGTTATACATGACTACAGCGACTTCGCATGCGTGCACTTAGCAGCTGGATGGCATCACTGACTTGATGGGCGCGAGTCTGAGTGAACTCCGGGAGTTGGTGGTGGACAGAGAGGCCTGGCATGCTGCAATTTATGGGGTTGCAAAGAGTCGGACATGACTGAGCGACTGGACTGAACCGAACTGAAGCGACTTCACATGCGTGCATGCAATCATGAAACGTCTCCTTATAATATGCCCCCAAAACATTTGCAGAGCACACCAAAGTATTTTTCCAAAGGCAATGGAACATCATTGAAAGATTTGTGAGCAGAGGACCAAACATAATCCAATTTGAGTTTGAAAGAACATACTTCAATGGCAGTGTGGAGGATAGATTTGAGGGAGGAGGGACGAAAGCCATGTTTCTTGACCTGGGTCCCACCGCATAACCTTCTAATGTAATTGGTTTAGGGGGGTGACTGAGTACCAGAATTACTAAAAGTTCTCCAAGGGATTTGGATATGCAGTAGGGTTGAAAGTCTCAGGTGTGTGCAGAGTAGTCAGGTAGAGGCAAAGGCAGTGATCTGGGTGGTAGAAGGAAGGTATTTCATACACTAAGGTAGCAGCTGAAGAGGGCAGAGGACAAGACTATCACTGACGACATGGGAGGCAAGGAGACGAGACAGGCGTGACTCTCAAGTCTGGGGTTTAGAAAAGGGGAGTGGAGAGGTATGATTTACCTAGAGTGAAACTCTGCAGGAAAAGCAGTTTTAGGAGAGAAGAGAAAGAATCCATTTTTTAAAATGTATCAGGTCTATGGGTACAGATTTGGATAACTGTTTAATAACTGCAATTTATCCATTTTTTTCTTTTTTATTGCAGTATAGTTGATTTACAACATTGTGTTAGTTTCTGGTGTAAAGTGATTCAGTTTATATTACATATTGTTGTACATATATATTGCACATTCTTTTTCATTAGAGGTTACTGTTGATACAAAGTACTGAATATAGATAGTTCCCTGTGCTACAGAGTAGTGAGGCAGGAGGTAAATGCCCCACTATCCAGGGCAAAGTGATTAGAGATTCATTCTCTATGGATCAAAACTCCAAGATGAGACTAGGAAGGCAATTAAGGGAGGAGGCTGGTCCCTGCTCAGACCACATATTTCTTTTCCTGAGGGCAGGAGATCTCTCCAACCACACATGTGGCCTCCTCCTTGGAGGCCAAAGGGGAGTGATGTTAAGGGATGTGCCCTAACCATAAGCCTTTAGGCAAAATTTACCTTTGCTAAGAGATGCATGCACACACATGGGAGAATCCTGAGATAGTCCAAGTACGGACTGAGAGCCAGGCAAAACAAAATGATTGCCCAAAGGAAACACAGAAGAAATACCCCATAAAAGTCATTCAAACTGCCACAAGGGCACGACTCAGTGACTCTCTCTCTCCCTGAGTCTGCCCACTTTCCTCTTAACAAATACTTTACTTGCTTCACTACCTTCGGTCTTTGTGGAAATTCTTTCATGCAAAGCCAAAGGGTCAGGGCCTTGTCATTGACCAGGTGGTCTAGTGGCTAGGATCTGATGCTCTCACTGCCCTGACCCAGCCTCAGTCTCTGGCTGGGAACCCAAGTCCTGCTCCAAGCCACTGCAGGCTGAGGCCACTTGAGATCAGTAGGACCTTATTTAGGAAGAATCAGTGTTTTAAATGTGAGACATGTATAAAGATATAACCAATATAGAGATGGGGCTGAAGGGCCAGATTTCTGTCAACAGCATAGAAAGAGCTGTTCAAATCCCAGGGGTGGGTGATAAGCCAGTGAAGGATGTTCAGGCTTAGAAGAGAATAAGGCTGCCACCAGGACCCTGGGAAATGTTAACTGGTAAAGACAGAGCACAGGAAGAGGAACCAATAAATGCAGCTGCTGCTGCTGCTAAGTCACTTCAGTCGTGTCTGACTCTGTGCGACCCCACAGACGCCAGCCCACCAGGCTTCCCCATCCCTAGGATTCTCCAGGCAAGAACACTGGAGTGGGTTGCCATTTCCTTCTCCAGTGCATGAAAGTGAGAAGTGAAAGCGAAGTCGCTCAGTCACGTCAGACTCTTCATGACCCCATGGACTGCAGCCCACCAGGCTCCTCCATCCATGGGACTTTCCAGGCAAGAGCACTGGAGTGGGTTGCCATTGCCTCCTCCAATAAATGCAGCTGAGAGACTCAAAATGAACCCAGGAGATGGGATCTGGAGAGCCCCCGGGGAGATGCAGCTTCAAGGCACCAGTGAGCAACACTGTTATAACACTGTAACGTGCTGTGAAGAACAACCAGGACCAGGACTGAAATCCCTGGATGGGGTTAACTTCAGACAGGCCATGTCAGTGGTGCGGGGAAGGCCAACCCAGATGGTGGCAATTTGCAGAGAATAGATGAAGAGTAGAGAAAGAGAAACAGCAAGTACTGACTTGCTGTTTGAAGAAACCAGGCAGGGAGGGGAGGGTGGGAGATCAGACAGAAGCTAGAGGGGGTTCAGGATCAAGGCCATGTTCTCAGTAGGGGTGGAGATGAGAAAGGAGAGCTCCAGCATGTTTACAGTAGAAGAAACAAAGCCGGAAAGGAAGAGGCGGGAGATACACAGCAGAGGGAGTGATGGATGGACGGCGGGCCTGTGGGAGGCCACAGGGAAGAGGGGATGTCTTCCACCAGTGAGGAGGGCTCAGCCTTGGGCAGAGGGAGCAACATCCCCACCCAGCAGTTGAAGGGGAAAGGAAAAGCAGAAGAGGCAGGTGGGCTCTGGGTGGGGAGAAAGGCCAACCTTAAGAAAAATTCCATCTGATAACCTCTCTTTCCTCTATGAATTAAAAGCCAGGACTCTGCTGAGGCCATGATGACAGGTGGTGGGAGGGAGATGTGAGGAGAGTAGTAAATATTTCATATCACTACTGTTGGGACTGGGAAAGGGAGCTGGCTTAGGGTTGTAGGCAGCACTGGGAGCTAAGTGGAGGTTGGGAGTGGCAGAGATGCTCGAACTAGTTTGAAGGCGGGGAAAGCAGAAACATACCGGGGTGCAGGAATCAGCCAGCAGTGACAGGTCCCTGCCCCCACCATTCATCCCTTCCTCCATCCCACCCCCATTTTTACCCCTATGTTCCACACTCACCACCTTCCTGCACAAAGTGTGGGCTCAAGTCAGTATCTTGAGCAACAGGCAGAAACTTGTTGGAAAAGCCTGATCTCAGGTGTCACCCTAGACCTCCTGTAACAAGATCCCCAGGTGACTGGAGTGTACAATACATTTGAGAATCACTGCCCTAGTCTTTTCCAACTATAATTCTTGTTGCCTTCTGAATACACCAAGCAATGTGTGTGCCTGTCTTGGAACACAGCTCCCTCATGCTTTACAGCCAATAATTTTCCTCCTTTAAGGCTCTGTGTCAATCTTATCCTCTCTCTAACTTTTCCCAAGGCCCTGTTGGAAAGAGCTGTTTGCTGCCTCAAATGTAATTCCAAAGCCCTCATCTGAGTGCCTACATGTTACTCTCATTTATCCTCAGCACCCAGCACAGTGCCTGGTACAAAGTCAGTGCTCTGTAAGATGCCTGAGTATTCACTGAATGAAACCAAGGATACGATTCCCAGCTCCACGTCCCAAACCATGCACCTGATGGTCTTCTGCACAGGGAAAGTCATGCCTGTTTTAAAAAATAAATAGCACTATAAATTAAGCCCCAAATTCCTCACCATGCATTCGCCTGTCATGACTCCAAACCCTGGGAAAGCACTGGGATTGCAGTTTTCTATAAAAATGTAAAACGCCATATCTCACTCTTAAAAATTACATGCCACATAAAGCTCAGGTCTCAAGTCCCAACCTTGGGCAGGCTCTTTTCCCAAGTGGCTATAAAGAAATGCAGTATTTCAAAACCTCAGGAGTTCACCCATTACTTAATGTTCCAAGTGTGGAAACCCTGAGTTGGAAGCCTATTTTCGAATATAACAAAGGAGATCAACTAAATTACAAACACGTACAGCCTTTCAATCTACTCTAGTTCTTGGGTATGAAAATCAGTCTTTTTAAATCCCTTTTTTTCTATTCCCTTTCCCTTTTTTCTTTTTTATACCCTTTTCTCCATCCCTTCTGGAGCCTGACATATAGTTGGTGCTTAATAAATGTGCTTCTGATCAATTGAAGAGGACCTATTTCCCTGCTTTACCTTTCACAGCTAACTTGAACCAAGAAATACATTAATTGTGTGGCAACTTGCTGAGCCACATGCTAAATGTTTATTTCCTGTTTTCAGATCTGCCCCTACCTTTCCAGATTTTCCTTTCCAAACCTGGGATTTATGACTGATCATTACTGCTTAATTCCTGCTGTGCTATTAAAATAACCTGGGAACCTAGGAGCCTCAGGAAGCAGACAGAAAACAGTGAAATCCACCTGCATACAATTTCAGATCTATCATCTTATTAATCAGGTTAGGCCCTGAAGAAATAACTTTTTTGTCCTTAAACATTTCCAGAAATGCTAACATTCAGGATGCTTCCATCCCCACCCCACCCCCAGCTCATTAAGACCTGCCAGTCACACTGTGTAGGTAAGGACTTTTATTTGTGTCATTAATTCCGCCTTACAAAACTGCAAAAATTTAGAAGCTCATGGCAAAAAAGAAAAGCATATGCCATTAAAAATGAGAATTTAAGAGATTCAGAGTCATGGGATCTTTGGTACATCTGGAACAGGTATGTGGATTCCTCCAAATAAGGGAGTGGTAGGGGTGGGTGGGGGGCGGTTACCATGTGTTTGCTGCCTGTGAGGCTCTGTCCTAGCATTTTTCACAGATTATCTTATTACATCATCACAAAAGATCTGCCAAGTGGCTACTGTTAGTCTCATTTTATAGATCAGGCAACTGAGGCTCAAAGAGGCTAAGAAAACCACCCAGAATAAGATAGTTACTAAGGCTATTCAAGATGGCGCTCCTATAGGGGTCATGGTTAACATGCCTGCCTCAAAAGTTATGCCTTTTTTATTGCACTGAATTGGCATGAGTCCTATTTTTTTAGAATCTGCCCTTTATATAACAAAACAACAACAACAAAATGCATTATGGGATACCCTCAAAGGACTTCCTGCCAAAATATCTTATTTCACTTATCTTTCATGGTAAATGAAATTTCCAAATGACTTACTCATTGGGATTATGGCCACTGAAACTCTCTGTTAGAATGACAATGTTTGCTGCGGTGAAGAGAATTCCAAATTAGAACTCATTAAATGTTTATTCCCTGGAGAAGGGAATGGCTACCCACTCCAGTTATTCTTGCCTGGAGAATTCCACGGACAGAGGAGACTGGCGGGCTACAGCTCAAGGGGTGGCAAAGAGTCAGACACACCTGAGTGACTAACACTTTCACTTCACAAATGTTAATTAAGCATGTATTTTACCCAAGGCACTATGGTAGGTGTTAAGAAATTCTGTAGCCTCAATAAGCTTACACAGTAAATAGCAATTTTAGAGCTAAACAACAGTACGGTGTGGTAAATAACTGTCACTAGCCCCCCAGAGGGTAAAGTGTCAAATAAATTTTCTATGCAATGTGTGTAGACCCTCAGACATTATATGAATAACACGTAACAGATATCCTGGCAGCTCAAAATATGAATTTCACTAAAGCAACTCCTGTCACCCACCCTGGGGAAATGAGTCTTGGGAGGCCAGAAAGGGCTCTGATGAGGAGTTTCTGTGAGGCTGAGCTTGATGAGGGCAGAAGGCCTGGAGCAGTCATTAGAACTGACTGTACAAGTTGGGGGCAGTGTGCAGAGGGGAAGACTCTGAAGAGTCTCATTTTGCATTTACCTTTGCACATAGAGTTGTCCACACAATTACATCCTGTCACTCTAGCTACCTCAAAAAACCTCAGGCTAAGTAGGACGAACATCAAGCCTGGCATTGACAGCCTTAGCATACAAAGGACTGGCTGTCAAAATCCTCTGGCCATCTCCTGCCCACCTGGACCACAAGTTTCTCAGAAACAGAAGACAGAGGAAAGACCTTGCTTACAAGGTCCCCACCACCAGGATCTAATGTCTGATGATCTGAGGTGGAGCCGATATGAAATTAATAGAAATAAAGTGCACAGTAAGTATAGAGTGCTTGAATTATCTTTGAAAACTTACCCCACTTCCCAGTCTGTGGAAATACTGTCTTCCACAAAACTGATCTCTAGTGCCAAAAAGGTTGGGGACCACTGGCTTAGAGCCAGTGATGTGCTGGAGTGTAAAATCTATTAAATAGATAATACATTAAAAATAGATTATTATTAATCTTATGTAACAATCTATCATTACCTTAATCTGTAATAATCTGTTAATCCAGTGTATAATAATCTATTATTATTACATCTAACGCCTGATGTAATAACAATAGAAATAAAGTATACAATAAATGTAACATACTTGAATCATCCTAAAACCATCTCCTACTCTCCCGTCTGTGGAAAAATTGTCTTTCACAAAACCAATCTCTGGTGCCAAAAAGGTTGGGACTA
This sequence comes from Neotragus moschatus, assembly GCA_006410615.1. NCBI lineage: Eukaryota > Metazoa > Chordata > Mammalia > Artiodactyla > Bovidae > Neotragus > Neotragus moschatus. The sequence continues at coordinate 364,620 of SJYA01000287.1, read as the reverse complement.
CTGGCTTAGTGCCAGGGATGTGCTGGCGTTGAAGTGCCCCAGGGAGGGAGAATCAGTTGTGAAACATTCAGGTGATAATCAGCCATGATAGGAGCATTTACACTATAGAAATTGGCAAGTTACACATCAAAGCTGCTTCTTTTTTTGTGGAGAATTTGCCAGCTCATCACTGCTTAGAACTGTCCATATACCATCATCTTTCTGATTTGTATACTGACATTAACTCAGCAAGCCTCAAGTTAAGATGATATGCCAGCATTGAAACATGTATATTATCATATGTGAACTATATTATCATATTATCATGTGTATTATGATTTCATAATATATTAATTCATATCATATTATCATATGTGAAATATCATATGTATATTATCATATGTATATATTATCATATGTAAGATCACCAGTCCAGGTTCGATGCATGAGACAGTGTGCTCAGAGCTGGTACACTGGGATGACCCTGAGGGATGGGATGGGGAGGGAGATGGGAAAGGGGTTCAGGATGGGGAACACATGTACACCCATGGCTGATTCATGTCAATGTATGGCAAAAACCACTACAATATTGTAAAGTAATTAGCCTCCAATTAAAATAAATTAATTAATTTAAAAAATAATTAAAAGTCTATATGAACATTTTTTAAAAAAACGATATACATAATGAATTTCACCATTTGGTATTTAGCTCTAAGAGACCAAGGATGTATTTGCTTTCTAGCTGCTTTTCTTAAAGAGTCACTAGATCTCTAGACAAATTAGATCAGCGCTTGTCAAAGTGTGACCCTGGAGGGGGAGCATCACAATCACCTGTGAACTTGTTAGCATGCAAACTGTCGCTCCTCACTGCAGATCTACTGGATCTGGATCCTCAGGGATGCCCCAGGTTTACTAAGACCTCCAGGTGACTGTAATGCACACTCAGGTTTGAGTCACTGAACAAGAGTGCGCTCTCCGCAAACAGTAAAACCTTTGGCTTTTACAATTTATATATTGTGTGCATAATGTACAGGCTTACATTGTGCAATGAGCAAATTATCAGGTACCTGCTAAGTACCACCACGTGTGCTATAGAACACCTGTGTCACAGTCAGCCTTCGGGATGGTTTCCAGGGTACCTCCTTATTTTGTCTCCTCCCATAGTGGATCATCAGGTGACTGTGTGACCAGCAAAGTGCTCAGAAATCCTCATGTGTGACTTTGGAAACCAGATCATAAAAAGTGTAGTTTTCACTGTGGTCTCCTGGGTACGTACTCTGGAGAGACCCAGCCACTCTAAGGAAATGAGTCTTGGGAGGCCAGAAATGGCTTTGCTGAGGACAGTTACCATGCTCTGAGGACAGTAGAGTAGACCAAGTTCCGTCTAATCAAGGCTATGGTTTTTCCAGTAGTCATGTATGGATGTGAGAGTTGGACTGTGAAGAAGGCTGAGCACAGAAGAATTGATGCTTTTGAACTGTGGTGTTGGAGAAGACTCTTGAGAGTCCCTTGGACTGCAAGGAGATCCAACCAGTCCATTCTGAAGGAGATCAGCCCTGGAATTTCTTTGGAGAGACTGATGCTAAAGCTGAAACTCCAGTACTTTGGCCACCTCATGTGAAGAGTTGACTCACTGGAAAAGACTCTGATGCTGGGAGGGATTGGGGGCAGGAGGAGAAGGGGACGACAGAGGATGAGCTGGCTGGATAGCNATAATTAAAAGTCTATATGAACATTTTTTAAAAAAACGATATACATAATGAATTTCACCATTTGGTATTTAGCTCTAAGAGACCAAGGATGTATTTGCTTTCTAGCTGCTTTTCTTAAAGAGTCACTAGATCTCTAGACAAATTAGATCAGCGCTTGTCAAAGTGTGACCCTGGAGGGGGAGCATCACAATCACCTGTGAACTTGTTAGCATGCAAACTGTCGCTCCTCACTGCAGATCTACTGGATCTGGATCCTCAGGGATGCCCCAGGTTTACTAAGACCTCCAGGTGACTGTAATGCACACTCAGGTTTGAGTCACTGAACAAGAGTGCGCTCTCCGCAAACAGTAAAACCTTTGGCTTTTACAATTTATATATTGTGTGCATAATGTACAGGCTTACATTGTGCAATGAGCAAATTATCAGGTACCTGCTAAGTACCACCACGTGTGCTATAGAACACCTGTGTCACAGTCAGCCTTCGGGATGGTTTCCAGGGTACCTCCTTATTTTGTCTCCTCCCATAGTGGATCATCAGGTGACTGTGTGACCAGCAAAGTGCTCAGAAATCCTCATGTGTGACTTTGGAAACCAGATCATAAAAAGTGTAGTTTTCACTGTGGTCTCCTGGGTACGTACTCTGGAGAGACCCAGCCACTCTAAGGAAATGAGTCTTGGGAGGCCAGAAATGGCTTTGCTGAGGACAGTTACCATGCTCTGAGGACAGTAGAGTAGACCAAGTTCCGTCTAATCAAGGCTATGGTTTTTCCAGTAGTCATGTATGGATGTGAGAGTTGGACTGTGAAGAAGGCTGAGCACAGAAGAATTGATGCTTTTGAACTGTGGTGTTGGAGAAGACTCTTGAGAGTCCCTTGGACTGCAAGGAGATCCAACCAGTCCATTCTGAAGGAGATCAGCCCTGGAATTTCTTTGGAGAGACTGATGCTAAAGCTGAAACTCCAGTACTTTGGCCACCTCATGTGAAGAGTTGACTCACTGGAAAAGACTCTGATGCTGGGAGGGATTGGGGGCAGGAGGAGAAGGGGACGACAGAGGATGAGCTGGCTGGATAGCATCACTGACTCGATGGACGTGAGTTTGAGTGAACTCCAGGAGTTGGTGATGGACAGGGAGGCCTGGCGTGCTGCGATTCACGGGGTCACAAAGAGTTGGACACAACTGAGTGACTGAACTGAACTGATGGAGAAGCCCATAAGAATAGCACAGACGCTGAGAGCTGGCACCAGTGCCAGCTATGTGAGTGAACCCCCTGGCAGTGGACCATCCAGCCCCAGACAAATTTTCATTTGAATGAAGCCCCAGCTGAAATACAACTGCAATCTCATGAGATACCTGAGCCAAAACCACCCAACNCTGAACTGATGGAGAAGCCCATAAGAATAGCACAGACGCTGAGAGCTGGCACCAGTGCCAGCTATGTGAGTGAACCCCCTGGCAGTGGACCATCCAGCCCCAGACAAATTTTCATTTGAATGAAGCCCCAGCTGAAATACAACTGCAATCTCATGAGATACCTGAGCCAAAACCACCCAACCAAGCAGCGCCTCATGAATCCTGACCCACAGAAACTGTGAATGTTAAGGCACTAAGTTTTGGGGTAATTTGTTACAGAGCCATAGATAACTAATACACGCTATACTAAAAGTGCTTGAGAGCAGTCACACAGGGATGGTTTGACTGGTACAAAGTTGTATGAAACAAAGTCTTTCTCAAAAAGAAGCTCAGTACTTATGGGGGAGATGAGATACATATGCACTAAAAGTAATTTTTAGTTTTTTAACTTATTATTAAGAAATCATAAGTCTAGGGGGAAAATGCACATGCAACACTTTGAAAAATGAGTTATGCTACAAAGTTAAGTTTTCCAGCCCCCTTTAAGCCTCAGGACAGCATTTTAATCTGTCTCCTTTCTTAAACTGTATCCTTCTTCCACTTTTTAAGCAGAGCAAATACAAAGTGATTGTTATTGATGAGGTACGGGGTTGTTGTGAAAACCAGGGCACACACAATGTCATTTAGATGTCAGTGCAGAAAGCCAGGGACCCAGAGCTGCATGTCAGTGGCTACCTCCAGCATACTCAGGAGACTAACAGACAAGACCAACTTCCAGTTTCTGGAGTCTTTGTAAAGCCCCTCATTCATTCCTCACCACAAACTCATAGGTGTCACATATTCCTAATGAAAAAACTGCAGCTTGGAGCAGATAAGTGAGGTCACCCAGCTAATAAGTGACCTGAAAGTACTGTCTGACACTAAACCCAAGCACGTGGCCTTCACCAAACTCCACTGTCTTCAGGAGGTCTCCGGTGTCAGCTTGTGTAAGAAAATATTTTAAGGTAACACATGTTCCCTGTGCAAAATCCCTAAGGTATAAAAGTTAGGGTCCCCAGCCAACCCCCAGTTTTCTTCCCTGGAGACCACTGCTGTGATTAGGTCCTCACGTGTCCACCTAGAGAGGTTCTATTTAGCATGTATTTTGATCCTCTGTCTCCCAGGGGCTGAGGACAGCAGGGCAGTGTCAGAACCCTGGGCCACGAGGGAAAGGCTGTCCTCCACCAGCATGAATGAGCCCATCTCCAAAGGCTTCCTCACCCTCCAGGACAGGATGCTATTTGCTCTGGCAATGACTGCCTTCTGGCTCCATCAAGCCAGCATTCTCCAAGGCCAATGCACTGCCAGCAGCAAAGCTTCTGATGTCACCAGCTGGTGACTCTCCTTCTTGCCCAGTGCCACTTTTATTCATACAGCCTAAGGGACTCACCCTCCCTGCCTCAAGAATCTGCTCAGGGGTATCAGACAGAGTTTATGTCAATGCGTGCCAGGTTTTTATCAGAAAACAACACAGCAATTTAAACCAGGTGGGGACTTCCCTGATGGTCCAGTGATTAGGACTTTGTGCTTCCACTGCAGGGGGCATGGGTTTGATCCCTGGTCAGGGAACTGAGATCCCACACACCATGAGGCACAGCCAAAAAATAAAAAATAATTAAAATAAATTAAAAAAAAAAAGATATGCCAGGTAACGTGGACTCATGTTCCAGGTCTCTAAGCTTGAACAACATCAGTCCAGCTCTCTGGGCCTCATGCTGGGCTCACCCTACAGGGACAACTGAGTCAGGGAGGACATCTGCGCCTGTCCCTGTATCCCGTAGGCTCCTCAGGGACCCACCCTTCAGCTCTGTGAGCGTCTTCTTGTTTATTCATGTCACCCATTGGGGAAGGACTCCTTGAGGGCAGGTTCTGTGTTTCTTCCCATTTCTCTCCTTTGCAGGGCACCTGACATGTAGCAAATGCTCCTTCAAGACTTCTGAAAATCTTTCTACGTACATTCTGACATTCTTCTGAAGGCCGTGATTCCTTTATTTTAGCTTGTAACTTATCTTGCTCTATTATTTATAACTGTCTAAACTATTACAAACCTCACCTACTGATTATGTTTATTGTCTGGTTCTCTCTGATGGCCAGTTTTGTGTGTCCACTTAGATAGGCCACAGTCCTCAGATATTTGGTCAAACAAACACCAATCCACATGTCGCTGCGAACACATTTTAAAAATGAGATTCACATTCATAGCAGCACTATTTACAATAGCCAAGACATGGAAACAACCCAAGTGCCCACTGATTGATATAAGAAGATGTGTATATGCGTGATGGAATATTATTAAACCATGAAAAATATTGCCATTGGCAGGGGATGGGCCTAGAGATGGTCATACTAATGAATTAAGTCAGGCAGAGAAAGACACATATCATGTGATATCATTTATTTGTGGAATTCAAGAAATAACATAAACGAATTTATATACAGAACAGAAACAGACTCACATAGAAAAAACAAACTTAAAGTTAACAAAAGGGAATGAGAGAGAGGGAGGGTAAGTTAGGAAAATGGTATTAATAGGTACAAACTTATTTTATATATAAAATAGATAAGGAATAAGGATTTACTTCACAACACAACGAACTATATTTAATATCTAATAACAACCTATAATGGAAAATGATCTGGAAAAAGTAGTTACATATAACTGAATCACTTTGTTGTATGCCTGAAACTAACACCATACTGTAAATCAACTATACTTCAATTAAAAATGAGATTAACATTTCCATAAGTAAACTTCGAGTAAAGCAGATTCCTCCCTATAATGTGGGTGGGCCTCGTGCAATCAGTTGAAAGCTTTAAGAACAAGCAAACTGAAGTCTTTCAGTCTGAGAGGGAATTCTGCTTCCAGGTCCCTTCAGACTTGAGCTGTTACTTCAAAAACCCAGTGGAGGTATCCAGCCTGCCAGGTACCTGCAGATTTCAGACTCACCATACCCCACAATCACCTGAACATTGAAATAGATGTGTGTGTGTGTGTGTGTGTGTACACACATTATTGGTTCTATTGCTCTGGAGAACACTAATATATTTCCCAAGATCTTCACCCCTAAATGCAAACTCCACAAAGGCAAAATTCTTTTCTTCAGTTTCTTTTTAAATTTTATTTCACTGTGATAAGAACAGTTGATATGAGATCTCCCTGCTTACTAAATGTTTATGTGTACAAGCCATTATTGGGAACCACAGGGACAACAGTGTATAGTGGATCACTAGACAATTCATCTTTGCTTCACTGAAACATCACACCTGTTGATTAGTAACTGCCCATTTCCCCTTTTTCTCAGCTCCTAAAACCTAACCAACTATTCCTCTCTTTGATTCTCTGACTGCTTTAAGTATCTCATGTAAGTAGGATCGTGCAGTATTTGCCTTTCTGTGGCCAACTTCACAAAGTATAAAGTCCTCAAACTTCATCCATGTTTGTTGCACATACAGTAGAACTTCTCTCTTTTTTAAGGCTGAATAGTACTCCACTGTGTGTATACACCACCATTTATCTTTTCACCTGTCCAGAAATTTTTTCTTGTTTTTTGACTGATGTTGATTGAAGTGCCTAGAAGAGAGCCAAGCCCACACAGCTGAACAACATGACGGTTAGGGGTGCCCACCCTCCATGCAATAAAAAAATCTGCATATCAGTTGATCCATGCAGTTTGAATCCATTCTGTTCAAGACCCAACTGTAGCTGTGCTCAAGTACCTGTTGAATGAGTTCTGAAAACTGTCAAGTGTCATTGATGGGTTACTGTCATTTGACCTAACAGAATTCTAGACACAGTCATTTAAGAATTACGTCTTTTATATCATGAAATGTAACAACCTGTCTAGTATTTACATGTGATGAACTCTTCATAAAATTTCTCCTTTAGTCTAGGTTTAGAAGTTGAACTACACATCAGGTACAAAGTTTTTTGACATTTATTGTTCCTCAGGTTGAGCTCTATAAATGTCTGGCAATAGAATTGCTTTGTTATCCTCAGAAAAGACTTTGATACAAAAGTAATCTTCACTAAAGGTGTAAAAATATTAGAGAATCAGACATAAAAACAAAAAACAAACAAACAAAAAAAAACACTGCCCTCACATCAAGCTTGTACTCTGAAAATATATACATGTGAGGGACTTTGAGAGTTTTAGGGTGATATGAACTATTTATAGCTATTTCCATCTCCTGTAGTATTAGAAAGCTCTGATTATGTGCCCAGCTCTAGGCAATGGATCGTGATTGGTCTAAGTCAGCTAAGGCCATCCTGTTCTCCATTTTTAAAACTTGTTTACATCATGGCCCAAATCTAGACTGAGATTCCAACAGAAGACTTCTTGGGCATTCCTGGGAAAGTGTTTTCTCCCCTAGTAACCAGGAAGATGAAGTTGGCTCCACCTCTTCCTCTTTCTTGCTGCATCAAATGCAAACATGATGGCTGGAATTGCAGCAGTCATCTTGTGACTTGAGGAAAAGGCCAAGAGACTCAGATATCAGTTCCTAACATCACTGAACCATTGAACAAAAGCCAAAGCTTCCTACATCCAGACTCTCTGTTATATTAGAAAAATGAAACTATATCTCTTCAAGCAACTTTGGTTAGGTTTTTTGTTTTTTGCAGCCAAAAGCATTCCTATAACAATACTGATGGCAATATACTACACCCACCGAGCTTATTGAAACTGAATGTGTAGCCAGCACTCTTCCTCCATGTAAACCAGAAGAAACTGCTACAGTAGATCTTTCAACGTTAACAAAGCTGCATTTCTAAAAATTATACTTACTGAAATCTAGGATAAATGTTGGAAAAGTTCAGCAAAATAAGCCAGCTTAGTCAGCATTATAAAAATATTCTGGATGGAAATGTAGCTTGGTATAATAATGGAATGATCACTGACACATGAATCAGAAACCATCAATTCAAGCTCTAAGTTCTCTTAATTACTCTTAATGTTATTATTATCTTAGGCAAGTCTCTATTCTTCTATAGGCTTCATTTTTCATCTATGCAATGAAGGAGTTAAACCAGGTAACCCATGAGTCCGCTTCAGATATGATATTCTGGTTGAACTGTGAACTGAAATAAATTATCTTTTAAAACACATAAAGTTCTTCTGTGGCTTCCTCATTTGCTGGCTCCTTTACAGCTGCAATAGCTGATATGCTAATGTCTTGCATCAGTCCAAAAGGAGAAATACACCTGCATTTGTCATAAATATGTCCAGTCTTTTCAAAGTGCTTTGAAAGAAAGTGGAGGCAACTCAAACCATGCAAACCACAGGTTCAACACAGAGTCCAGGTGTTTCTTTCAAAAGGAAGGTACCTCCCATGATACAGTGCTATCAGTATCCAAACACTGAGGTCTGCCATCTTCCAAAACTGTTGGATCATGGATGCACTGACTGGACATTCCCCTATATTCACCATGGCATGTTAGCTACTTATCCAGTTTCTTGTCTCGAAATTAATATAATCTGTTTGTGCTTTTGCCCTTGATCTTTCACCACGGAAAGATTAAACTCTCTTCAGCGGATGTCTTTCTCAGTGCTTCACCCCGTGATGTGTTGCTTTCATATTCATTAATGGCCTGGCTGCGGTGTTACTGTTCCCTGATTTAGCTTGTTGTGTGCTGTGAGGTGAATTCTGAATGAGGCAACTGGGTTGAATAATTTGGTGGGCTTTCAGAAGGATACCCAGAAGGCTTTTTATCTCCCTCACCAACTCACACAGATCCATCCACATGCACGAGGCCTGACAAAGCAGCAGTCCAGAGATGCAGGAGCTGTTACAGGTAGAGTTTGAAGGCTGCAGAATAGGAAAGCAAAAGGATAACTGCTGATCTCAGGAGCCTACAGGCAAGTGCCTACAGATGCACACACTGTGCACTGTCCTAAAGGGTCAAAAGGTCGCACAGAAGTAGGCACACAGCACCGTAAGCCCTGAGGCAGAAAGTGAGGAGGACTAGAGCCTCTGGATGAAGGTGAAAGAGGAAAGTGAAAAAGCTGGCTTAAAACTCAACAATCAAAAAACTAAGGTCACGGCATCCAGTCCTAACACAAGGGGAAGAAGTAGAAGCAGAGACGGACTTTATTTTCTTGGAATCCAAAATCACCACGGACAGTGACTGGAGCCATGAAATTAAAACATGCTCGCTACTTAGAAGGAAAGTTATGACAAACCCAGGTAGCACATTAAAAAGCAAAGACAACACTTTGCTGACCAAAGTCCTCATCTAGTCAAAGGTATGGTTTTTCCAGTGGTCATGTATGGATCTGAGAGTTGAACCATAAAGAAGGCTGAGAGCCAAAGAATTGATGCTTTTGAACTGTGGTGCAGGAGAAGATTCTTGAGAGTCCCTTGCACAGCAAGCAGATCTAATCAGTCAACCATAAAGGAAATCAACTCTGAATATTCATTAGAAGGATTGATGCTGAAGCTCCAATACTTTGGCCACCTGATGTGAAGAGCTGACTCATTGGAAAAGACCCTGATGCTGGGAAAGATAGAAGGCAAAAGGAGAATAGGGCAAAAGAGAATGAGATGTTTGGATAGCATCACTGACTCAACTGAACATGAGTCTGAGCAAANCAGGGGGTGGGGGAGGGGACGGGGAGATTCAGGGCAGCCACCCTCCCCACCCAGTGGAAGCCTGTATTTGGTGAGTTGCGATAGTACAGCCTATGGCTGCTGATTTTTTTAACCCCACTTCCCCCAGCCCTCTTCTCTCTCTTCGTTCCGCTTTCCTACCTGCTCTCTCTTCCTCAATAGTCTCGGCTTTTGTGGGGAAAGCTGGCATTCCATATTTAACCAGAATGCCCTGAATTTAATCAAGGTGCACTGACTAGAAATACAGGGAATGGAGGAACAAAAAAGATGACACCACAAAGAGGCATGCTGACAAATTCAGACATTCTACATATGTCACGGCAACAATAAAGGCCTAAGACCTCAGAGGCAAAATCACCAAATGCAATCAAATATAATACAGGTACCATGTAAAGATATCCATCAACCTCTAATGGTTTCATCCACTGAAGATCAACTCATCCACCAATTATCTTACCAGGGATTGAAAAATGGGAATTTTCTAACATTTTTTGACATTTATTTTTACCTTGCCTCCTTACTCAACATATTTTAGGTTCAATAAAGAGGAAATAATACAAAAATATGCATCCATGGATGTGATTCTTGATACAGAAATGAAGGAACACCTTTCTGCTGAAAATAGATATCTTGGTCTGGGAAGACAAGGGTAGGAATAAAGGTAGAGACAAAAAAAGCGCCTGAGATGAGGAACAGGAGGAGGGTTCTTATATTGGGAGCCACAGGTCTTGGGATCAGACAGGTTTACAACTCTGAGTAACCCTCCTTCTGGCTGTAACTAAGCCCAGAGAAGCATCTGACCTGATGGGAGTTAAAAATAGTATACACAGAACCTAGGACAGAAAAATGCAGACAAGAAGAAGGTACCCCTAGTATGTGAGAAAGGATCTGAAAGAAGTTTGGAGACCGCAAGACATCACTATGGTAATAGAATTCAAATCCACATGCTTCTGACAGTCCCACTGGGCAACAGGTGAGACTCTTGCAAATGGAGATCTGAGTAACCTCCCTGACTCCACTTCCTGGGAAGAGTGATTGGCCATTGCCACCAGCTACAAGCAGCCGTCAAGAAGGCTGGCAGGGAAGCCCAGTGGGAACACGCTGCCATCCATGGCCACGAGGAGGAACGGATGCTCGGAGCGAAAGCGAGGCATGCACCTGCTATTGCCTCCCTCCTCCTCTTCTCTGCTCTTGAACGCCACCTTCTGTATTTCTCCTCATTTGTTCTGTTGCCCGCACGAGCCCACCTGGAGAGCATATTAATATCATGTTTGCTTACACAATCATCACCCTCTTAGCAGCTGCTTCTGGAGACCAGGACGACGGTTGCTCCAGCTGCCACTGTGCGGTAATTAGAATTTCCTGCTTATAAAATATAATTCTGACCACACAGCCACTCCTGAGCCAGGAAGGAAGAAAAGGCGGGAGAGGGGAAACCTCTAAAGGGAAAAACAATGCTCTGCAGAGGCCTCTCCTTTCAGTTCAGGGGTTTAAAGGGTAAAATCAAAGGATAGAAGGAGAGACATGCAATTCAAGATGAGTTTTTTAAAATATGTGAAAGGCATGTAGGATTCATTGCATCCAGAGAAATATTGCAAATTCATTGAGGTTTATGAGCAATAAAGAAGACAACAAAAGAAGGTTTTAAAGGTGATACTGAGAGCAAAGAGAACAAAGGAACAGACTCACTGGTGAGCGGAAGTGTGACAAAATGAATAGGTAACACAAAATAGTGTCAAAATTCCAACTGGGCTTTTATCCCTACTAGCCTGGAAAATCCCATGGGCGGAGGAGCCTGGTAGGCTGCAGCCCATGGGGTCTCTAAGAGTTNAAGAAGGTTTTAAAGGTGATACTGAGAGCAAAGAGAACAAAGGAACAGACTCACTGGTGAGCGGAAGTGTGACAAAATGAATAGGTAACACAAAATAGTGTCAAAATTCCAACTGGGCTTTTATCCCTACTAGCCTGGAAAATCCCATGGGCGGAGGAGCCTGGTAGGCTGCAGCCCATGGGGTCTCTAAGAGTTGGACACGACTGAGCAACTTCACTTTCACTTTTCACTTTTACGCATTGGAGAAGGAAATGGCAACCCACTCCAGTGTTCTTGCCTAGAGAATCTCAGGGACGGGGGAGCCTGGTGGGCTGCTGTCTATGGGGTTGCACAGAGTCAGACACGACTAAAGTGACTTAGCAGCAGCAGCAGCAGCAGCAGCAGCCAACGAGTCTGTAAACCAGACATGTAAAGCTGGTAGGCAAGAAAACAACTGAAGTCCTCATGAAGACTGGAGATAGAAGGAAGCCATCAATCTATGGCAATAAGATTGTGTTGAATCAGCAAAATTATATTTGGCATGTGGAGAAATATTCCAGGAAAAACTTCAGAGAATCTGTTAGTAACTCCACCAGCTCCTGGAGAAGCCAGGAGATGGGAGTGGAGAAAATATCCTAGTTGCAGAAATAGAGGAAGGCTGATTTCCAGAAATTCTGGCAGTTCATCTTGACCTAATTGCTCCTTAAAAATGTAAAATGGACTGTTAAACAGGTTGTTTGTGAGCATCACAAAAAGACACAACCTGATCTCTTGGCATCAAGGTGAGTTAACTAAAATGAAGTCATGTTCTGGGCCATTTGTTAATGAGATTCTCAGGGCAAGTACCTTAGAAAGTCATTGTAAAGCTCTTAATCAAGGAAACTGTCTGCCATTAGAGTGAAATGAAGTCTCCAGGTGGGGATTTGGTTTTGTAGTTTTTAGCCATGTTAAATAGTAACATAGACACTGGGATGCTTAAGGAAACTTCCTTCTATGTGTATGGGAGAGCAAAGCTTGGTAGACACATAGCCTTGATCAACAGAATATGCCACCACTGAAAGCCTAACCTGCACAGGCTCCATGTGGGACATGCTCTGAGCAAAGATGAAGGCCTTGCACTGAATCAAAGATGCCACTGTCTGATACTACAAGGCTACAGTAATCAAAAGAGCATGGTACTGGCACAAAAACAGACATATGAATCAATGGAATAGAATAGAGAGCCCAGAAATAAACTCACACACCTACAGTCAATTAATCTTTGACGAAGAAGCCAAGAATATACAATGGAAAAAAAAAGACAGTCTCTTCTGCAAATGATGCTGGGAAAGTTGGACAGCCACATGTAAACCAATGAAGTTAGTACACACCCTCACATCATACACAAAAATAAATTCAAAATGGCTTAAAGCCTTGACTATAAGACATGATACCATAAAACTCCTAGAAAAGAACATAGGCAAACCATTCTCTGACAAAAACTTTACTAATTTTTTTTATGTCAGTCTTGCAAGAAAATAGAAATAAATCAAAATTAAACAAATGGGACCCAATCAAACTTACACACTTTTGTACAGCAAAGGAAACCATCAACAAAATGAAAAGACAACCTACAGACTGGCAGAAAATATCTACAAACGATGTGACTGACATGAGCTTAATTTCTGGAATATACAAACAGCTCACACAACTCAACAACAAACAGCCCAATCAAAAAATGGGAAGAAGACCTAAATATATATATCTCCAAAGAAGACATACAGATGGCCGACCACACATGAAAAGATGTTCAGCATCACTAATTATTAGAGAGATGCAAGTTAAAACTACAATGAGGTATCATCTCACTCTGGTCAGAATGATCATCCTTAAAAGTCTACAAATATCAAATGCTGGAGAGTTTGTAAAGAAAAGGGAATCCTCCTACACTGCTCGTGGGAATATAAATTGGTACAGCCACTATGGAAAACAGTATGGAGGTTTCTCAAAAAACTAGAGTTGTCATATGATCCAGCAATCCCACTCCTGGGTATATATCCAAAAGATATATAAAAGGTATAATTCAAAAGATACAGGCACCTCTGTGTTAATAGCAACACTATTCACAGTAGTCAAGACATGGAAACAACCTAAATGTCCACAGAGAAGTGAATGGATGAAGAAGACATGGTACATATACACAATGGAGAATTCAGTTCAGTTCAGTCACTCAGTCGTGTCCGACTCTTTTCGACCCCATGAATCGCAGCACGCCAGGCCTCCCTGTCCATCACCAACTCCTGGAGTTCACCCAAACTCATGTCCATCGAGTCGGTGATGCCATCCAGCCATCTCATCCTCTGTTGTCCCCTTCTCCTCCTGCCCCCAATCCCTCCCAGCATCAGTTCTTTTCCAGTGAATCAACTCTTCGCAAGAGGTGGGCAAAGTACTGGAGCTTCAGCTTTAGCATCATTCCTTCCAAAGAAATCCCAGGGCCGATCTCCTTCAGAATGGACTGGTTGGATCTCCTTGCAGTCCAAGGGACTCTCAAGAGTCTTCTCCAACACCACAGTTTAAAAGCATCAATTCTTCTGTGCTTAGCTTTCTTCACAGTCCAACTTTCACACATTACCCATCATAAAAAGAATGAAATAATGCCACTTGCAGCAACATGGATGGGGTCAGAGATTATCATACTAAGTGAAGTCAGTCAGAGACAAACACCACATGATATCGCCTGCACGTGGAAACGAGGACCTGATACAAATGAGCCCATCTATGAAACAGAATCATGCCAAAGAGACCAAACTGGCGATTGCCAAGGTGGAGAAGGTTGGGACAGGGGTGGAGTGAGAAGTCGGGGTTAGCAAATGTAAGATTTTATATACACAATGGCTAAACAACAAAGTCCTACTGTATAGCGCAGGGAACTATATTCAATGTCCTATAATGGAGAAGAATATAAAAAGGTGTATATAGATATGTGTCTGTGTATGTAACCGAACTACTTTGCTATAGAGTAAAAATTAACACAACCTTGTAAATCAACTATACTTTAATAAAAAAAAAAATTACTGTCTCACAGTCTTCATATAGATATTGCAACCCTCTCTGTGTGTCTGTTTCTTTGTTTGTTGGTCTAGGCTCCCCTGAGAGGGAAAGCCCTGATTCCTGCCTGCAAGAAGCTCCTAGTCTAGCCTGGGATATGCAGACACAATTGACATGAGAAGAGAAGAAGCGATTTTAACTTCGTAGAGACTTGAAGGATGGACAGGATTTAGAAAGAGCAATTGATCTGACAGTAGTGATACAGGAAGAAGGCTGAGCATGACACATTCATGGGAAAGTGAAGCCCCCAGCTGACTAAAGGATTAAGTGCATTCATTCATCCAGTCACCCATTCAGGCAATCACTTGGTGGCAGGATCAGATTCTAGGCACTGCTACTTTAGGGATAACTGAGACTGAATCAGCCTCTGGCGTCTTTAAGCTCATGTTCTAAATGAGGATAGAGACAGAAAACGATTACAGAAATCTGTGTGATTTTTTCCTTCTATCTTTTAAAATATATTGTTTTCTGAGGGGAGGAATAAATCAGGAGTTTGGGATTAACAGATACACACTACTACATACAAAACAGATAAACAACAAGGTACTACTATAAAGCACAAGGAACAATAGTCAAACTATTTTGCAATAACCCATAATGAAAAAGAATCTGAAAAATATATCTCTATATTTAACTAAACCACCTTGCTGTACACCTGAACTAACACAACATTTTAAAGCAACTATATTTCAGTAAAAATAATTAAAAGAAAAAAATATATATTTGGTACATACAAAAATATCTCATAAATGCAACTCGTAAGACTTTTACTGAATGCCTAGATACCTGTCACCCAACCTAAGACTGGCATATCACCAATAATTTACGTATGAATATATGTACAACCCACTGTCTAACTGTAGTTGGGATGAATGCTTCAAAGGATACATGTAACAACAACAGTGACTCAGGGGGATCTGAATGAGTTTGATAGCAGGTGGCAGGGTTGGGGGGGTGGTGGTCAGAGAACTCTTCTCAACAAACATTTCTCTGTTTGTGGACTTTGAAAGACACCCAAGCAGAGGAATCAAGCTGCATCATGTCAGGAGTACTAGCAACACCCAGAACAGCAAAACCAAAAAGGCAGTGCTATGCCTTGGGGACCGACTACGTTCTGCTAAATACTGCATATCTCTATCTAGTCCTCACATTCTCTATTTTGCAATGGAGGAAACTGAGATTCAGCAAGGTTACATAATATATGCAAGGTCACAGAGCTGCTAAATTGAAAAGCTGACATGAAGCAAGATAGCATAGGAAAACAAAACTTACATTTGCTGGCTTAGCAGACTTAAATTCCTTTCACTTGACAATTTTCTAAACGATGCACTTACAAATACATATTTACTTACCAAGTCTATCCATTAAACATCTAATCCAGGGCACTACTCTGAGCTTAGAGAAGATGGTCTAACTCCCAAGGCAGATGGACCTTTAGATAAATTTATAGCCAATTAGCACTGGGAGCCAATAGCATTTCCTCTTATGGAAAGTTGAGTTCATGTTCCATCAAAATATTATTTAATGGCAAGACCCCAAGTGGAATGTTTCAGAAGACCTTTAGCAATTGTGCACTGCATGTTATTTAAACTAAAAACAATGCTGTGAAAAACTGCACTTCAGCACAAGCCACAGAGAGCATGCAGAAGGAATTGGCCGCTGAAAAGGAGACATGATGATTGAAATATTTTCCAGACTATTACATCCTTGAAGGGTTTAAACAGAGAGAAGGAAGACAGGGAAGGGGAGGAGAATGATTTAGGGTGTTTCATTTAAGATCAACAGGATTAAATTAACCTTGGAGGTGGGGGGTGGGGTGGTAACAGCAGAAGGTGGTGGAGAGAAATATTTTGCAAGATGTGAGAAGCTTCCCGAAGGAGAAGTACACTGGAATGCAGAATTTTCCAGCCCAGTAAAGCAGGCAAAGCCATCTATCATTAAAGCTATTTACAAACTTGACAAATATAAGGGAAAATATTAAAAATATATAGTAGAACCACATTCTTCGTTTTATGAATGGATGAACTAATATCTCTAAATCAGGAAAAAACTGCCTATTCTCCCATTTGTCAGTCTCATTTCCCCAACTTTCAAACAAATATCACATAGTAATTAGAGCTCTAATAAAATTTCAACCCTGAGAAGGAGATGGGTGGCATTGCAATTTTTAAACGTCTATTAACTGAACTATTATATTAATAAAGCTGACTCCTTAATCCTATTTTACTTACAAGTCTCAGTCAGGCTGCAGAAATTCTAAATTACACAAAGCAGCCAAAAGATGAAAAGAAAACTTCCAGAATTAAAACCCAGCAGACCTAAACACTTATTGACTTCTCAGCATACTGAGAAAAATCAAAGGTTTGCTTGTGGGGGAAAGGATGGGTGTGACAGGCCCAGCTTTGTCAGCTCTGAAAATCATCTATAAGCAGTCTCAGCCATCCTCACTGCTAAGCCATTTTCAGAGATAACCCCTAGGTCTGGATTTGCATGACCAGAATTACTGTTTGTGCACTGCTGCCCCCTGCTGGACAAATGGAACTCATTTTTGTCCATGGCCCAAGGAAATGCCATTTGTAAATCTAAATTACTTTTTCGTTCCCTTCCTCCCATCCCCCACTTGCAATAGCACTCTCCCCAAGGACTCTGTTAGGAGACAATTCCATCTGAGCTAATGGGCAAACATCCCTTATAATGCAATTAGTGGGAATCCTCCTCCTGCAACCCCGGTGACTCTCCATCAGCGGGGCTTACCGGAGGCAGAGGAAAATATGAAACACACCATCTTACTGCTCCAAGGACCACTTTATGAAAATATTCCATTGAATTAACATTAATTCAAGCTCTAGTGGTTTTTCTTCACAGAGGATCCAGGGTCAGCCAAAATGTCAGCCAGAGCCTCCCTCCTTTTCTTTTGATATTTATATATGATGCCTCCCTCTTAGTTGGTGGGGGGCAGGGGGCTGCTGCATCCCTGGAAACCAATCCATCTCAATGCCTCTAAAGATGGAGGTTCTGCCCAAGCTCCAGAGCCCTGTGAACTGCCAACAGACCCTCAACATGTGAGAGTCCACTGAGGCCTGGTGGAGCTGACCAGTTCATTTTCCTAGCTAGGCTCCTGGAAGGCAGTATGCTTCAGAAAGAATGGAGGGAAGGAAGGAAAGCAATTTCAGGTGGGATGACTTTGTCTCCCTTGTGCTAGGTGCTAGGAATCCAAAGGTTAATAAGCAACTTACAATTTAGTGGTCAGTTCTCATCATCTTGTCCACGGCAACCAAGCTGGCCAAGTCTCAAGTCTCAGGTCCAGTCTTAACAAAACCCCTTCCAGCAGACCCTCCCACCATATTTCTGAGTTTCTCTGCCCCCCTCCATGTGCCCAGTTATCACCCCCACCACAGCTAGCTCCTCCTAGCCTGTGTCCTAGGGGAGCCTCTTGCTATAAAACCAATGGTTCTCAGAATTTTCTGGGAAAGTTGTCATAAAGGCAAATTCTTGGGCCTCAATCCAGGCTTGAGGATTTGGAAATTAGGGCCCAGCAATCTGCATTTCACAAGCCCTTGGGGAGATTCTGATGCTCACTCAAGTTTGAGAACTATGGCGGTCAAGGTCTAGCTTTCTCTACACACCTACTCCCAACCAAATGTCTCTTTAATGGTGATGGGGAAAAAACATAAGGAGTCTGATCAACCATCCTCCATACCTATTGTTGATGCTGACGGGCTCTTCATCCTTGGATGCCTCAATGAACATGAAATCTCTAGGGAAAGCTTCCGGTAATCCTCAAGACTCTGACCAAGAAAACTACCATTCCCTCTCTCCTGTGAGAGCCCTCTGTCCTGGGTGACTCTAGTCATCACAGAACATCACTGTCCCAGGTCATGCAGAGTGTGGTTCTAGACCAGCCTCATATGCTTCCCCTGGGAACTTATGAGAAACCCAAGATCCCAGGTCTTGCCCTAAACCTGCTGATCAGAATCTGCCGTCTTCTTGGTTTGCAGGGTGAGGGTGGGGTGGGGAAACCGATGCTCAGGTTCGTTAAAGAACTCGCCAAGGTCATACGATAGCTAACTGGTGGATTTGGGATTAGGATCCAAGATTCCCCTGTGTAGCTGGCCTAGTCAACTTTCCCTTCTACCCCGTTCCCTCTCTCGTTCATTTCACTGTGCCACCTTTTCTTCTTCTATCAAGTAGTAGCAACAGTGACAACCTAGAGGAGTGGGATGGGGAGGGAGGTAGGAGGGAGATTCAAGAGGGAGAGGACATGTGTATATCTATGGCTGACTCATGTTGATGTATGGCATAAACCAACACAACAATGTATTATCCTCCAATTAAAAATAAATTTTAAAAAGACAAAAAAATAGTAGCAGTAACAGTGAACATTTATGATTTCCTTTGTTGCAGGCACTGTTCTTGGTGCTTTACACATATTGTCACATTGAATCCCCCAATCCACCCTCTAAGGAAGATATTCCTAATATCTGTTTTGGTGATGAAGACACCAAAACCCAGAGCATGAAATAAAACCAACAAAAATCCCTGTCGAGCTGCCTGTGCCTCCTTCACAGACGGCTGTGGCAATCCACGTGATTAAAAGTTCAAGCCCTCTGCCCACACCCCGCCCCAAATCACCCTGCCTACTGCTGCCTCACCATCTTCGGGGGTTACCCACACTCCTGTTCCCTTCCCTGTCCGTGGGTTTTCAGTCTGCACAACTAACTCCAGTGAATCCTTTTCCTTAGCTTTTCAACCATGTTGAAGGTTGGTAAAGAAGATAGCAGTGTGGATAAGAGAAAACCATGGAACACCCAAAACATGTTTCTTTGGCCCTGTAAATATAGGATAAATTTTTAATTTTCCAAACGGTCTATTACCTCAATTCAGGGTCAGGCTTCTTAAAGAAAAAGCCTGTGTTTCCTGAGCTGACTGCAGTTCAGAGGGAAAGGAGAGGTCCAGAACACATGGAGAGGTGGGGCAGCCACAGCCGGGTGGTCACCCCGGGGCTGCCACCAAGGAGATAACCATAGGGTGGGCTGGGAGCTGGCTGCCTGCAAGGCAGCACTGCTGGTTAAAGTGAGACCTGGAGTTTACTGTGATTCTTTTCCTGAATCCAGCCCAACCCAATTTTGATTTCACACCACACTCTACAGTGAAAGGGTGCGGGGCCTAGTCACAGGTCAACCAGGACAGGCAACTCTCAGCTGGCATTTGGCAGCTTCCCAGCGATGGCGGCAAGACTGCCTTCAATTGAACACTTGCATGGATGTGTGGCCCAGGTGGCCAGACACAGCTGTTTTAACATATGCTGAAATCAAAAAGCTCCTTGTAGGTTTCTGCCCATGTGGGAGATGTCCACTGCACAAGTCCAGTGGGAACAGTGGCCGGAGGAGGAGACACTGAGGAGCGGGTAGGGGTCAGGCCAGCGGGACTCTTCTAGGCCCCTGTGACACAGGGAGGGTGGGTCTTCTATGACCTGACCACCCTCCTCTGCTTCCTCAGTTCTCCAGGTGTTGGGGCTCACGCTGCATTCCTATTCTCACAATGAACTCCCCGGAAGCCCCTGCTATTAGCTTTCCCAGCCCTTAGTACTTAATTCTAACTTGCATATTTTACAGAGGAAAAGGAATTTTCTACATGATAGAGGAATATTCACTACCTTGAGGATGGAGGTACAAGAAAGAAGTGTGAGGGATAGGGGTACCCAGAGTGCGGGAAATGGGGTTATAAGGAAAAGTGTAGGGGACGGGTGCGGATAGGATGTAGGTGAGGTGCAGGGACACGGAACTCCTTGATCTTCCTATCAACACTTCCTTTTCCTCTGCCGATATATGTGCAAAGAGGAACAATCTTCTTTTGGCTTCCCTGCACTACGAGTTTCTTCCATCATAACTCTTGGGACTGGAATTCCAGATTCCTCCACTTGGGCATCTGATCTGCCATGAGGCCTCCTGTGCCCACTGTTTTTTTCCAAAAGTGGTCCGGGGCCTCCCCTGCCATGCTCTCTCACACCACATGCCATCAGAAGGAGGCTGTATGTTCCTCCCCACTTGAATCTGAGCAGGCCTGGTGACCACTTTGATGGACAGAATAAGATGGAAGTTGATGTTCCAGCCACCTCAGCTAAGTTCATATGATCAGAGAGGGAACACTTAGCTGAGCGCTACCCCGACCTACAAAACTGTGAGCAAAATAAAACGGCTGCCTTAAGCTACTACTAGGTTTGGGGGAAGTTCATTAAGCATCACTCAGTAATCAGAACAACTCCTCTGCCCCAAATACCTTCCCTAATTGTCTAGCATGTTATTTGAAAATCCTCAATTAGTCACCCCTCTGGGTTGAAGCACAAGACACCCTGCTAAAGTGTAAATGGCCTTTAGAGAAATAAAACTGAGAGCCTATGCCACCCATTAATTCCTGAGCACCTTTAGTTTAGGACTTTAGGACCTAGTAGGGCCCTGAGAAAATGGAACATTCTCCTTATACACCACTGTATGGGGAGGCAAGAGAGAAAGCCCAGAGTATTTGGGTGCTGAGTGGGGTGAGCAGCCTGGAGTATTAACCCCTACAGGGTGGTACAGCCATCCAATAAGGTCCAGAACATCCTGCAGGCAGTGTGAGCCCCCTTTCTTGTTACTCTGTGCTGTTTCTAATACCAAAAACATACATTTCTGCAATGAGTACAGGATCACTCTGGGCTTTGGCTGCAGGTTGAGCTATTCCCTATGTGTACATCAAAGATTCCCACGTGGAAGAAAACTATTTTCCTGGGAGCCTATAGAACTGGGAACTTGCTGGGGACAGGAGGGGGGACAGGGAGAGGATGCCCCCTCTGGGGTCTGCTGCTGCTGCTGCTAAGTCACTTCAGTCATGTCTGACTCTGTGTGACACCATAGATGGCAGCCCACCAGGCTCCCCCGTCCTTGGGATTCTCCAGGCAAGAACACTGGAGTGGGTTGCCATTTCCTTCTCCAGCTGCTGGGGTCTATATGAGTCTAAAAGTCTTGGCTAAAACCCTGGGGGCCAGATGTGGTTAGGAATTCAGAATTTCCCAGATTTTAGAAAGCGATACAGTGCGTTTATTCTGAGTCACGAAACACCCCCTGCAGGTTCTGGGAAAGAATCCTGTAATCTCTCTCTCTCTCACACACACATACACACACACATTTCTACAGCAAAAGGCATGAATTTTCACAGTTTGATAAATACCATAAATAGCCTCATATCAAGTTGGCCCAGGTTTTACTGCGAAATAAGTTATGGTAAATTTCCAGTTTTTAGAACTTTTGGGATCTTGGATCACAGACCTATTTGATTTATATTTGCGCAGTTTTCCTCCAAGACCATTGGCCATATCTTTGAATAGACCATTTCCAAGCCAGAAGATGTGAGAGGCTAGATGTCTGTTTTTGGCAGCATTAACCTCACACCCCTTCTTCCTCTACAAAGCCCCAGCAGCTCTCCACATCTGGTTGCCCCTCAGACAATGAATGAACATTTTACACTGAATCCCCATTTTGCAGATGAGGAGACGGAGTCTGTCAAAGTTGCCAGATTTAGTTGATCGCCGAGTTGTGCCTCCAACACTGTGCTCTGAATTAACTCTGTGCTTTAAACACAGGGATTTAGAAGTTATCCTCAGCCAAGGGTGAAAGCGGGGAGGGCTGGAGAAGTGTGAGAGGTGAGGGAAGGAAAATATGGGGAATTCATAGGAAGTATGTTATTGGACTGTACTTGAAAGGCAAGTAGGGTTTTAGCAAGACCTGGATGCGGCAGCTGATGGGAGGTTGACAACACTGGGCATTCCAGCTAGGGTCCCCTATACACAAATGCAGGTGGGCAGGGGAGCCCCAGCTTTTACTATGAATTCCCAGAGGTTCAGTCAAGCTCAAGTGTAAGTTGTACAAAAGTGAGATGCAGAAGCAAATTCCTAAAGGTGGTTTGAAGGAATAAGGGGAAAGGAGGCTTTAATCTAGAAATAATTTCTTCACCAAAAAAACCCCCCAAAAAACAGTTTTTAATGTGATATATTAGCATGTGCTTCCCAGGTAGCACTAATGATAAAGAATCCGCCTGCCAAAGCAGAAGACACAGAAGATGCAGGTTTGATCCCTGGGCCTGGAAGATCTCCTGGAATAGGAAATGACAGCCTGCTCAAGTATTCTTGCCTGGAAGATTCCATGGACAGGGGACCCTGGCAGGCTACATTCCATGGGGCCATGAAGAGTCAGACATGACTAAGCGGCTGAGCACATATGAACACGTGATGCTTTTGAGCACACGTTACACTATCCTCTGTGCTTCCATAGCTTTAACATTTATTTTGAAAGAAATCCGATCACTGTCATTAGCTTTTGGAGGTCTTGTGTTCCAAGCTAAAGACCTGGGATTTATTCTGTGGGTGCCTTGTGAAGAGGCCATTCTGAGCCTTCCCACTGACTGAGCATGACCCAGTTAAAGCGGTACCTTGGGACAAAGTTTCTGAGGACAGCATGCAGCGGCACCAGACTGGAGCAGAGGGAGTGTGCAGACACAGCAGCCATCCACGTGCTTCATGCAATGGAGGAACTGAGAGCCACACCCACTGAGAGGTGCCAGCCAGCAACAAAGCACAGGATGGAGCTTACCCAGCTCTTGGCAGATGGAAGTCAGAGGCAGCCAGATCCAGGGAGGGGCTTCCACTCTGCAGAGCAATGCCCTGCTGCTGGGCTAGAAGGTGGCCACCAGTGTCCTGAGCTTACCCATGAGAATCTAACAAGGACAGGCAGGTAGGTGACCCATGGTGAACACATCAGGGACCAGGAGGGATGGATGGATAAGGATAAAGCAGCTTGAGCTGGACAAGAAAACCCAAGGCCCCCTCCCTTCTTTCCAGGTGCTCTGGGAGCAAGGCCAGAGCCCAGCTACCCTCACAAACAGGGCTGCCTTCTCTACAGCGGTAGTTCTCCAAATTAAGCTGGCATCACAATGATCAGGAGGGTGGTTTAAGATCCAGACTGATGGGCTTCACCTCCACAGTTCCTGATGCAGCAGATTAGAGTGGGAAAGACAATCTGAATCTCTCTAAAGTTCCCAGGGATGCTAGTGCCTGTCAGGATCACTCTGAGAATCACGGCTCTAATATCTCTGAGCAAGGTCCAAACTCCTCCCCCAGGTAACAGGTACTCGACGGCTCATTTAAGTTTCATGAAACCTCTGGAAAGCTGCCCTCAATTCACAGAGGGGAAAACTAAAGATCCAAGGTGCTAAATATTGATAAATCGACGAAGGTCACACAAGTGGTGGGCCGCATGGCTAGAACTGGGCTTCTCCTTTCGTGTGTGTGTGCACGCACATGCACATGCATGTGCTTAGTTGTGTCAGACTCTTTGCAACCTCATGGACTGTAGTCCAGTAGGCTCTTCTGTCAGAGGGATTGTTTTCAGGCAAGGATACTGGAATGAGTTGCCATTTCCTCCTCCAGGGGATCTCTCAACCCAGGATTGACCCGCATCTCCTGTGTCTCCTGCATTGCGGGTGAATTCTTTACCCACTGAGCCACTGGGGAACCCCCCTTTCCTACCTTACTTGTTCCCCAAAACTGGCCCTCAATGATAGCTGATAGAATTTGCATAGGTGCTAACTGGATTGAATAGAACAAGGACAATGTGAGTTTTTCTTTATGTGAACCATCTGAACTCAACTGAATGGACTTTTTCTCCAAGTCCATTTATATTTTAGGGAGTTAAAATGCTCCTATCAAATGATGGTGGCAAGAGCTGGTCTTTTTCTTTCCCTCTGTCCCTTTTAAAATCACCTTACTTTGCAAAATAAATGGGTGAAGAACTCATGTCAGCCCTTTCTCTTTTTAAAAAACTTTCTGGTCTGTGAAATTCCAGGTGACAACACCCCACCACTCTGTCTCCAGGAGCCTAAAGGGCACATGCATCTTGCACAGTAATGACAGCTCAGAGGGACTTGTCTGTGGGTATGTGGTGGCAGAGGCCAGACTTCTACCCGCTAGCCTTATCACATGTTCTTCAGAGGTCCCTGTCTCTTACAGAGGCTGGATCTCCTTTCCCCAGGGCTGCACATAGTCACAGATACAGGCCTCCAGGAAGTGTGAGAGGCGTTCCCCCAACCCCAACATTTTAGTTTAGCACGTACCAGGCAGTCCTCGGGTGCTAAGGAAGGGCCATATCAATTCATCTCCCACCTATTTGCTATTATTTCTATCCTTAGGTGGTTGTTAGAATTGAGGCAGAGTGGGCTGGTTTCCCCATGTGGAGGTCCCTCAATCAGACAATGGAAAGCTCTGCTTCCTGTCTCTAATGCCAAATAAGTAAGTGGTGGCTTCCATTCACAGCAGAAGGCAGCTCAGTGCAGGGTGCAGGTGGGCAGGTCCTGGTGACACCTGACGGGGGCCAAGTCTTACTCTCCAGATATTGGTGGTGTGATCTTAGATCAGCTACCCAATACCTCTCTCTGGCTTAGTCCTTCATCCATTAAATCAGGGTAACAGTACCTGCTTTAGGGTGTAGTTGTAAAGAGTCAGTGTGTTAGTATATTAAAGCAACTAAGAAGAATGACTATAGTCCATGGGGTCTCAAAGAGTTGGATATGACTAAGCAACTAACATACACACAAGAACAATGACTATCATACAGAGTATACTTAGATGTTGCAATTATTATAACTCAGTTCTTCAGGTTCACTTATGGATGTCTACCACCCTCTCAGTGGGCTCCTGGGAGATGGATATAGAGAGGGCAAAGTTGCTCCTCTCTAGAACATTCAGTGGACAATTAAATGACTGACCTTATTATAGAGGAAGAATTATGTTTGCAGAAGCACTGGTTAACATGGGAGCTGGGACGATGGGCAGAGTTTCTGAGAGGTGGGGACACATGTATTGATCATTTACATCACAGTGCAGGGCTGACCAGAAGGCTAAGGACGGCCTCCAATGGGACAGAGACTCTCCCATTGCATGGTGGACCACAGAGAAGGTTCTAGATGTATCAGAATCCCACTTCACATTTTGAGCCCCATTTACACCAACAACTACTAACTTGGCACAAATGAAAGGAGAGGAAAGGGCCATAAATATTCTCAGCTCAAACTGTAAAATGACTGAAGAATTTAAGTAACTTTTCAGTGTTTGTAATTACTTGAGGGAGGGACAAACCCTTTTTTTCATCAGAGACACATACAAAAGAGGAAATCCTATCATATGAGTGAAGACACAGCACATTAAAAATGTAAATTAAGAATTAAGGAACAAAACAATGGAATTCTGCCAATTTTTTAAATAATTGCTCTACAAATTGCTAATCGGTATCCAGTGTCACACTGGCTAATTTGTTTAATAAAAGCAAAGAAAAGATAAAGGTCCCAGAGATGGTGATGAGGCTACCAGCTTGGTGACATCACTTGTGTGCAAAATGTCAGCAAGGCCTTGGCCCTCGAGACATGCTTCTGAATACTGCCTGGGGAACTGAGCTTAGGGTTTTACTCTTGATCTGGAGGCATGGAGGCACAGGAGGCCACCTCTGTGGTGTCACAAAGCCCCTTTCTTCACACGTCACGCATTCTAGTGGTAGACACAGCCAACAAATGAGTAAATGCATAGGAAGGTAATTCCAGAGGCAGTTAAATGCTATGAGGAAGATAAAACGGACCTCAGGAAGATGCTGGAAAGTCAGAATGTTAAGGCCAGTTACCACCCAGTGTCCATTCATTTCTTCTTTATTAACAGCACCCCAATTTGCTGGGGGGGGGTGTTCCTGACTCCTTTACAACTGGTAATGCCCATGCAATATTGCCCATGGGATACAACCCAGGCAACGAGGAGCCACCAGAGGTCACTGGGTGGCCGACCAGGAAAGAGACTTGGCAGCATTTCTGTGCCTTTGAACTTCACCTTTCCCCTTCATTCCTGCTTGAAAGGTAAAGCCACCCTGTGACTTGAGGACAGAGCTCATTGTGCCAAGGCCAGCGGAGGAGGACAGATGCTAATAACACTGTGGACTCTGCCAGCCCTGGCCCATTTCCAGGCTTCTTGTTGGATGAGAGAAACAGAACGCCCCATTCTGTTTCAGCCACTGTTCTCTCAACTTGCTTTTCCTTGTAATGGAATGTAATTCTTAGCTGATACAAGTCCCTATCTCTGGCCTTGTCCTCTGCACCCCTGCCCCCACCATCAGATACTGGCACAGATATTCACATGAGGTGAGGGTGGGTTCTAAAAGCTTTGGTCCAGTAGGCCTGGCCATCCATGCCCTGCTAAAAATGTGTCAATGGCTCCCACTGTCATCAAGATGGAAGTTAAACTCCTAAGCTTTCCACATGCTACCTGTTCAGTTCAAGAGGAAAGAGACTGGAAACAGCAGTGATGAGACTGTGCCAGACTGATGCCTGTCAGGGTGGCATCAGAGGGCCTCCTATGCTGGCCGGGAGCCTAATCCATGGCTATAAATGTCCTTCAGGGCAGCTACACTGGTGGCCCTTCTCCTCCCTCCCTATTTCATTAGAGCGTAAGGTCTCTACAGGATGGAAACACCAGAGCCCCAGGCTTACACCACACCACATCCCAGTTTGCAGGCATCAAGCTCAGTGACAAACGATGTCCTTGCCTTACACCTTGGAATTCCTATAAACTTTTATAGTATTAAACAATTAAAATATTCTCCTAAATTTCGGTCTGTGCTTTCTTCAGTGAGATAAAATACTCAATGGTTTCCTTACTCCCCAAATAGATATTTGGCAATATGCTTTGTGCTCTGTTTGATAGCAAAGCAATTGCACTAGAGTTAGGTTTCCAAAAAATGTGCATTTTTTCATGGCAACAAATAATAATAATGTGGAAAAAACCCTTTTTTATGACGCCATAATTGGTGAAGCCAAGCTCTGATAATGAGGAAGCAGGTTATTTATGAAGATCTATTCTGCCTTTATTAGTGTGGAAGGTGGATGGTGGCAGGAGCTGTAAGCCAATTCACAGAGACTGTAAATATGCCAATGGCAGGCGAGACTAACAGGGGAAATGAAAATGTAGTGCCTTTTCATGTTTGTAGGTTTTACACGTTCTTTATTGCCACTAAGCCCCCAAAGCCAATGCCCACCTACCCACAGCCTGCAAACCCCAAAGAGGGAAGCTAAGACCTTATTACAGTAGAAGGAATTCAATCCAGACCTGTTCTGTCCAACACGGCAGCCGCAAGTCACCCAGGGCCAGTGCTCATTTGAACTGAGATTCGACTGAATTGAGAAATGCTGTACATAGGAGATACACATCTGTTGTTAGATAGTACCAAAAAAAATGTGACTAGCTCACTAATCTTTTTACAATTCTTTTACACACTGAAATAATATTTTGCATATATGGAGTCAAGTAAAATACTTCAAAATTAATTTCACTTTTTTAAACGTGGCTTCGGAAAGATTTTAAGTTGCAGATGTGGCTGGAATTATATTGGACAGGTCTAGAGCACAGAATTCACTCAGAAGGCAGCCAGGAAGGATAAGCTGGCTGAGGAGGTCCATCCCTATGGAGCTCGAACAACTCATTAGATGTTGGTCCGCCAGGGGATGGAGCTGTCACCAAAACCAGGGACAGAGCGGATGAGACAACCTCAAAGTCCCTTACCACAGACCTCGAGCTGGCATTTCCTCCCAGGGCACCAAGGTACATCAAGTTGAAGGAAATAAAATTCAATAACAATTTTTATAGTGAGCTGCTTCTGCTGTTGCTCATTAGTAGCTGTGAGCTAAATTAATTTGAGCTTGATTGTTTCCTAATTGGAGAGGGACATAAATCTAGCTGAATGTGCTATTACAGATGGCACCTTGATCCTGCACAATCTCACACTTCTGCACTTACCATGCTCGTCATGAGAAGGGAAGCCAGCTCTTCATAATTATAATAAAAATTATGTTTATTGACCAAGAATATTATAATAGATGGGAATGTGCTAGGTTGTAACATATTTTCTCAGGGAAGACATTGATCAATTCTTTGCTGAGTTAATATGTTAAAATCTGGTTATAATAAGTTAGGAAATTACCAATTGGTATTAAAGTTAAGACTATAAGCCACTTACACCAATATGTTTATAGTGCAATAATTTACTATTCCTCCACAAACATAACCCCCTAAAAAATCTGTAGACATAATATGGTTTCCACATATCCATATATGTCTCTGAGGTTTTTTTATCTGTAGTTTACCCATAAAAGAAGTTGAACATGTTCAAAAAAAGAGACATAAAGGAGAAAGAGACAGAAAAGGCGTGGATACAGGTCGGTTTCTAACTGTCCTTCTTTGCAGAAATTGTGGCCAGTGGTATCCAAACCTGAAACTTACCACTTTTTTGATAGTTAAAAACATTTACTGGTAAAGCTGAATGTTTGTTGAGGTAAAAACTACCCACGAATTTAGAGATCAATAACATAATTCACCCCAATTGTGAAGTAAAAAGATGTATCAATATCTAAGCATTTATTTCAAGCCAAGCCATTTTCTGTTTCTTATAACCGGAGGGCAACAATTCAGATGAGATAGATTTGGCTAGAATGAGAAGGATCAGATTCTATTATGAAATCAATTCTGTCATGATTGAGGGAGTGCTCCAGTCACATGCACTAGATAAAGGAAATTCAACCCTGGATGCTCCCTGACTTCTGGGACTTAAAGACATTTTGTGGCAAGAGTGATACATTTGCCAGCTACAAAAATTATAAAAGGCAAAAATATATATATAAATATAATGAAAAAAATTCCTTTCCTGTCTCATCTCTTCCCCACACCAGCCTCCTCCTACCCCAAAAGGTTAACTATTTTTACTAAAGAAGGTCTTATGCATTCTTTCAAAGGTTTTTTTTTTTCTTAGATGACACATGAACATAGATCATCTTATTTTTCTGTCCTTGTGTTTTCACAAAAGTAATTTGCTACACACACACCGAAGTGACTTGGCTTTTTATATTATCTTGGAAATGTCTTCCTATTAGTATATAGAGAATATCTGCATTTGTAAGTTGATCCATTTTATCTCATTATGTAGTGAACTAACCAGGCCCCTACAGACGGGCATTTGAGTTTAATTTTTTGCTATTATAAAAATTTATAGACTTCAAAGGTAGCACTGACATCATCTCCATGAAGTAATTCTCCTTCCTTCCTCCCTCCCTTGAATTTTTCTCATTCACTCTTTCGTTAGATAAACATTCACTGTGTGTGTACCTGGACCCGATGCTGCACTAAGGTCCCCCATGGAGCACTGAAGGTCACATCACATTGGCCCATCACCAGCCAATGTGTAAAGGGGAATAGAGCGCATGTGAGGTAAACAGCAAATCACCCCCATTCACACTCCGTTTTTCTAGGAAGTCATTGTAGGTACTATTGAGAGAACGCTCAGTCTGAAGGTCACCAGAGTAGTGGCCAAATACAAAATTGGGGGAACTTTCAGTCTACTTGGCCTTGGATGAGCCCCCAGAACTGACAATCTATGTTCTGTACCGCTGGTGGGGCAATATTCAGAAGAGGAAATGTCAGTCATCTGTACCCCCTTCCCCTGAAACTCCTTCTATCATTTCTAGGTGGTTTTCTGCTCCCTGTTGGAGACCCAAGGCCTTCTCTAGCAGCCTGAGGCAGTATTCCAAATTCTGAACAACTGCTGGCATCCTCCTGCTAACAAAGTCTGAGCAGAGCCCTTATTCCTGAGACAGGCCATCTGCTGAGATGCTTTGTTAGCCAGAGAATATGCCCCCTTCCTTTGAGGCCCCACCTCTACATCAGCAAGGCACACTCTCACTCAGAAGCCCTCTAAAGAGCGGCCAATGACAATGACACTAAGAACTTCACTCCCTGCAAAAGCCCGCTGAGCAAAAGGTGGACACAGGAGTGAGCCCCTGTGGGCTGATCTGGCCCCAGGAAATAGAAACAATGGAGCACATGAGACAGATGCCTGGGGACGATCAGGGAGGGAGTCAAAATTCAATCAATATTCAGTAAATGTTTACTGAGTGTACACTACGTTTCAGGCACTGTTTTAGCTGCTGGGGATTCAGCAGTGACAGTCCTAGCCCTGGGGAAGTTACATTCAAGTTAGAGAGATGGCCAGCCAATAAATAAGTAAATGAAGAGTTCTGTTAAGTGTGGACAGGTTAGCAGTTCCCTCTTGCCCATTCACTGTGGGCAGCTGGCATCAGAGAATAAGAAGAAACACTAGGCTGGAAGGGGCCTTGGGGATGCAGTGAAGACTCAAGCAGAACAGTCTCCCACTGGCAGCCTGCCAAAGGTCCAGGTTACTATCCAGAGTAACCTCAGCTAGTCCCAGCCACCAAGAAGTGCATGCGTGATCTTGATGTGGGATAATCACCACCACAATCATAGCTGCTATTTATGGATGATGTTTTCAGGGCACTGTACTTTTCACTCTGCATCTCTTTGAAAGAACTCTCTTCCAAGTAGCCAGAGGCAACTGTAATGCCCTGTGGGGTTAGGGGAACCAAGGGCTATGCGTGATAAAGCTGGAGTATGAAAATTGTTACAGCAAGAACTCTAAGAGAAAGAAAAGCTTGTTTGGTGTTTTTTGTCAACAAAATGGGATTTTTGTTTTTTCTAGTCGAGTCATTAATCTTGACTGCCAGTTCTGGTCGATAAACAAAGATTTTCTAAGTTTCAGTGACATTAAGGAAACCTTGGTCTCTTCTCAGTATAGAGAAGATTCCCTATTACCGTGTCTGCTAGGGTCTGAACAGAGGTGCTATGAGACCGAGGCAAATGCTGTGGGGGCCTGTGAGAGGCAGAGGAGGGCAGGGCGAGAGGGAAGAAACCAGGTGGGTATCCAACACCTGGAGCCACACCTCCAACGGGGATATAGGCAGATTCAGCTCCATGTGGGGATGTTTGCACCCACACGCTCTGTCCCTTTCTCTAGACATGCAGTGAGAAAACCTCCACCAAGGAGAGAGGTACAAAGAGCTGGTCCCTTTGCATCTAGGGCTTTCAGTGACTTTCAGCCAGAACTGCCTGACTTCTGAGATTTCCCTGGTGGTTATGAATCTGCCTGCCAATGCAGGGGACTCAGGTTCGATCCCTGGTCCAAGAAGACCCCACATTCAGGGAAGCAGTAAGTCCATGCACCATGACTACTGAAACCTGAGGGCTCAAGGGCCTGAGAGCTGCAACAGAAGCTGCCACAATGAAAACCCTGAGCACCACAATGAAGAATAGCCCCCACTCATCACAACCAGAGAAAGGCCACACACTCCAACAAAGACTGAGAGCAGCCAAAAATGTATAAATAATTTTAAAAAAAAAAGAACGGCCTGACTTCTGAGACTGAGTCATGAGGACTCTTGCAGCTTCCACTTGGGACTTTAGCAGCTCTCACTCATGGGATATTGCTTCTTGGAACCCAGCCACAAGCCACCTGGAGGCCACATACAGGTACAGACAGCTCACTGAGCCATCTTGGACAGAACAAGCCCCACTGGACCCCGTGATGAGTGCAGCCCCAGCTGACTCCACATGGAGCAGAAGAACTGCCCAGCTGAGCCCAGTCAACTCCAAGCATCATGAGAGAGAACAAAACTCTGGTTGTTTTAAGCCATTGTGATTTGAGGTGGTTTGTTATACAGCAATGAATAATGAAAATGTCAGTTGGCAAGTCTAAGTTTCCTAGGTACCCAGAGGAATAAAAAAGAAATATGTGCATGCATCATACATGTATGTATACGTGTGTGTGTGTGTATATGTTATGGAGAGACAGCAAGCACTTCAGTGCAGTGTACGTTAGTGTATGATGAGGCTGTTTGCAGTTACTTGGGGCCAGGCACTAGTAGGTACTTTATAATCATAACTTCACTCAATCTTTACAGAAACCCTGTTAGGTGAAAACTATTATTAGTCCTGGTGGTCACAAAGGCTAGAGGTCAGGTTACTTACCCAAGGTCACACAGGTGATAAAGACCAGAGCTGAGATTCCAGCTTGACTCCTTAGCTGGAGACCTCAGCCTCTGCTCTGTCTGAGGCTGTTCCACAGACAAACCATAACCACCAAGAGCAGCCAGAACACATTCATGTGCAGAGGACGAGAGGGTTGAGAGGCCATGAGAGAATGCCAGGAAAGGGGGGTCATGCCCCACCCTCCTCCTTTTGAGTACCCTGGAATATCTCTTCCACTGTCTTCAACTTCTCCACTGCTGGGCTGCAGGAGTATGCAAGCCCCAGTTAACCTCAGTCTATTTTCCCAACAAAGAGTTTGGTACTTATCTTAATCTGTATGTGTTAGGTTTACTTCAGCTCAGCAGCTCCTGCAAAGCTTACTTGTGCAAAACCACAGAGGCAAGAATGAACAAATATATAATTACCCCTGAGTTGCCCACTTAGCCCTCGACAGACAACGAGCCAAGTTACAGCTTAATTCCCTCAGGAGAGGAAAGATGACGCCCTGGCTGACGCAGGACTAGCTTCTTACACCTGGCCCAGGACAGAGGGTTGGAATTGTGACGGCTGAAGGTTGAAGATAAGGAAAAACGATAAGCCACACACCATGAGATGTCAATCATGAGTTCATGTGCTTTGTAGCAAGCATATAGTGCACTGTTCCAGTGAATGGAGTCTGGATGCAGACAGTTTGGGTTTGAGTCACGTTTGCTTGGCCTGCTCTATCTCAGTTTCCTCATCTTTAAAATGGGAATGATATTAGTAATAGTGCCTGCCTCATAAAGTGTTTGGGAGGATTAAACAGCTAATACTAAGAAATGATTAATTAATGATCCCTGGCACATAGAAAGCACTAAATAATTGTTTAGGACTTCCCTGGTGGCTCAGACGGTAAAGTGTCTGTCTACAATGCGGAAGACCTGGGTTCGAGCCCTGGGTTGGGAAGATCCCCTGGAGAAGGAAATGGCAGTCCACTCCAGTACTGTTGCCTGGAAAATCCCATGGACAGAGGAGCCTGGTATGCTACAGTCTATGGGGTCGCAAAGAATCGGACACGACTGAGCGACTTCACTTTACTTTACTTTACTTTAAATAATTGTTTGCAATTATTTGCAAATGGTCTCTGATCCTCGCATGAACACTGCAGGAGAAATTAATCACCATTGGTCCCTACATATAACACTGCTCTGGTTGGTCAACAAGCTTATCAGAGCACTCCTTCAGCACTTCCCATTGTGACTCGTGAATTCTGCTTACAGTGATATGGAATCTTACCAATTGTCTCCAGAATTTTAAAAACCATTTCATCATTTTTGTATAGAATATCACACAAAACTGATTTTAATACATTCAGATCAGTGTTAAAGAATGCATTATAAATTATATCTTTAACTGGACTTAATAATATTCATAATGTGTAATCAAATTTGTACTTATTTCCATTTACCAAGTGATGCACACAGTTTAATTTACTCTAGATTAATTATGTAAGAAAAATCTGATTTGCTGACAATAAATCCCCAAATATAATAATCAGGTTTGGCTTAGGGACTGAACATACATTAAAATATGCTGCCACATCTGAGGTGGCTCAGTGGTAAAGAATCTTCCTGCCAGTGCAGGAGACACTGGAGACATGGGTTAAATCCCTGGATGGGGAAGATCCCCTGGAGGAGGAAATGGCAACCTATTCCAATATTCTTGCCTGGATAATACCGTGGACAGAGGAGCCTGGCGGGTAACAGTCCATGGGGCCACAAACAACTAGAGATGACTGAGCGTGCACATACAGGATACAGGATACCGCATCTGAAATAAACTCTGCTTTCATGATGGGATGAGGGGAATTCTTACAACACATACCTTAAAAATGAGCTCACCAATTTTTATAATTTTTTTGTATTTCACTTTTAGATGATGAGATACAGCAGGCTTATTTTGGGATTTCTTTAAAGCATTTCTACAAATAATCCATGAAAAGCCAAACTGGGTGTAATCATCACTCTATTTTCTCTTTTTAACAATGCTTTTTGGAGCTCAGGAGCTATCCTGATACCCTGGGTACACCTGGTGAGCAAATGAACTTAATGTATGATCAGATAAAACCATCCTTGCCTAAGGAAGAGTCCTTGTCATTTTAAGCCCCTCATCCATTTCACATATTTCAGTATCAATGTTCCTTATCCATTTTATCAAATCTGTTGTGGTAGTAAAGGAAAAAAAAAACCAAGAACAAAAAGAATTTGCTGCTATAGGACAGTCAAAGCCTCCGCAGCAGCTAACCTGCAAGACGTCAGAATCCAAGGAACCTGTCAGGACTGTAAGTACACACAGCACAACCAACCTGCTCAACTGTGAGCCCATTAGTTTGATCCACAACCAACGGCCCCTTCGAGGCCTCTCCATTATAGTTGAGGAATATAGAGATTTTTAATATGTGAAATTACTGCTTAGAAAATACCTCTCTCCTGTCCTTCCTGGGGTCCTCCCTTGTGCCTACAGCAGTCTCCTGGGAGCCTTTCCCACCAGCCACATATAGGCCTCTCTCCTCTGAGCTCTACATGGAATCTTCCAGAGTTTTAAAAGAGTCAGCATTTAGGAATTTTTCTGCTCTATACATCTTTTCATTTTCTCCCTAATGCTCATATATTAACAATCGGAAAGTTGGGTGTGGGAAGGACTTCCCTGGTTGTCCAGTGGTTAAGAATCTGGAACTAAGATCCCACATGACTCAGGGCAACTAAGTTTACTTGCCACAACTACTGAGCCTGCTTGCGACAACAAAAGACCCCACATGCCACACAGAGATCCCGGTGCTGCAGCTAAGACCCAACACAGCCAAATAAGGAAATAAATATTCTCAGAAAGAGAAAGTCTAGGGTTTTGGGAGGGGTAAATCTAAGCAACATATATTAAATTGCTTATTACCTACTCTTCAAAACAGCAAGGACAAAAACAGCCTCCTCCTGGGCTGTCAGGTGGAGGCCGGGTGGTAAGACGGCCGCCAATCACACTGGGGGAAGATGGGGTGATCTGGGAAGACTTGGGAAGCAGTTCCTTCCAGCTTCTCATCTCTGACCCTCGCCAGCAGTTCTGATTCCAGGCCCCTCCTCACACAGCCATATCATGCATTTCTGGAAAGCTCCTCCCTCCATGTCCACCTTCCCTCTCCTGGAAAAGTGAGGAGCTTATGAATTTAATGTGTAATCCATACACCCCAAACCTTGCATCCTAGAAGCTCTGGGTCCCCTGGCCCAAGGTGTACAGACTGGCAGTGTGAGTACTTCTCTGTCCCAGGCTGCTGTGACCTCATTCTCCTCCATCAACATGTATTTCTATAAAATGGTGAATTGGGCATCTCCTGGATTCCAGCCACTGATAGGAAGTGAGAGTCCCACATACACTCATCACCCTCAGTGGCATATAGATATTTTTACTACACTTAACAAGATGCTGACCTTGGTTTCTGGGAAAGACCCCTGTGGTTTCTGGATTCCATTAAATATGTAGATACATTTGCAATCCAAACAGGTGGCTTCCTGTCTTCACAGGGGAAATTTGCATCTTCTCATTAGGTGACTTGCTAGAACACTAAACCTTCAGGCTCTGATTTTCAGGGAGCAGTCCTTCAACTGACCCACCTGATCCTGACTCAGGAAAGATCTCAGAAGCCAAAGCCTGTGTTTAGCCAGGAGACAGTTTGGAGGCTGGATCTACAGGCCAGGGAGAGAAAAGATCTGAGACTCTTAAGCAGTGTATGATGAGCCTCTGGAGTTAGACTGTGTTGGATGATAAAGAACTCAGCTGGCCTTTGCCCCTGAGAGCCTCAAAACCCTTGGAATTTCCTAGAGTAACAGTAGGGTCTTCATTATTGCAGGTAGGTCCCTTAGACCACACCTGAGTTTATGCTAACAAGACAGCTCCTGGTGGGCTCCCAAGTAGTTTCAGGATGGAGCTGGCCAAGTCAGAAAAATCAACTACATGATTAGAGACTTAGAGCTGAGTGGTATCAGTCTGGAAGGTGCTAGAGACTGAATTAAAGTTATGTGGACAATGACTCAACTAATCATGCTTATATAATGAAACCCCAACAAATACACTGGACACCAAAGCTTAGCAGAGCTGAGACAAAAGGTAGATGGGACGCCCAGGGTACTCCAGACAAGAATAACAGAACAATTGTAGAAGGCTGGACCCTGTCCAGATAGAGGATAAGAGGCCACATATTTCTCATTCTCAAGGTCAAGAGACTTCCCTGACTATGCATAGAAAGGCTCCTTGGAGGTCAAAGGGGAGTGATGTTACATGATGCCAAGCTACCCACAGGCCTCTTGGGAAGAATCTGTCTTGGCTAAGAGATGGATGCACACACAAGGAAGGATCCTGAGGTAAGCCAAGCGTGGACTCTGAACCAGGGAAATCGAAATGACTGGTCAAAAGAAACCTAGAAGAAAATGCTGCACAAAGGTAACTCAAACTACTACAAAGGTGGGACTCAGGGACTCTCCCTCCAAGTCTGCTCAAGTGTCTATCCACACATACTGTACTGTTTTTCTTAACAAATATTTCATTTGTTTCACTACTTTCTGTCTTTGTGGGAGTTCTTTTCTGCAAAGCTGAAGAAGCAGCTTGTCACTGACCACCGGTCTAGTGGTGAGGGTCCAGTGCTCTTGCCACTGAGGCTCAACCTCAATCTCTGGCTGGGAGCCAAAGCCCCCTCCAAGCTGCTGCAGGCTGAGGCCACTGGACCTCAGAGTTAATCAGAGTCTCCTGGTTAACTGTGCTGGAAGGTGACAAAAAGCCTCATGTTGGGGACTCTCTTGGACGTCACTTTATGTAGTTCATCTTTACTCTGGTTTGATTTGTATCTTTTATATTAGATTATAAGTTTCCCCGAGTGCTTTCTTGAGTTTTGTGAACTGCTCTGCAATTTATGGATTCTAAGGGGGTCATGAAAATGCCCAAACTTGTAGCCAGTTGGTCAGAGATACAGATGGCCAGGGGACCCTCCAAAGCTTGTAGCTTGTGTCTGAAGTGAGAGCAAGTGTGTGGGAGACTATGCTCTTCACCTGTGCGATGCGACCTAATTAATTCCAGGTAGTCAGTATCAGAACTGCACTGTAGGCTGCTGGGGTTCAAACCCTAACCCTGGGGCTTTCCAGCTGTGCCATCTACTATTCTTTTCAACACAGTCCATAGACTGTTGCCCCTCCAGGTTCCTCTGTCCATGGGGTTTTCCAGGTGAGAATACTAAAGCGGATTGGCATTTCTTACTCCAGGGGATCTTTCCAATCCAGGATCAAACTCACATTATCTTGCATCTCCTCCACTGGAAGGCATATTCTTTACTACTAGCATCACTTGGGAAGCCCAGAAGCACCAATAAATGTTATCTATCATCACTGAGACCTACACCCTGCCAGGGAGAATGTCAGGGACTTATTTTTCTCTTGCTAAAGACCTCTTCTATCTCTTTTAAGGTCTTACCCAATACAAAAATGCTCTGGTCTGCTCCGCACTTTTTCACATTTTGCTGACTGCTGCCTAATATATTCCTTAGTGACTTGTTCATATCTCAGGTCTATATATAAACGTGCTATTTACATACTGATTTATCAGTATAACACATGGTAACATTTGGACAGTATTTCACCAAATTTGGAGAGGTAATTTAAGGGGATATCACTCCAAATACAGGCTAGGCAGTGTACAAAAAGTTTGCGGTGGGGACCCAGGAGCACTGCAATTGTTTATCTTTTATACCAAGAAAACTTTTTAAAAGCATTTCAACAAATGAATTCAATATAAATATATAAACATATATATTTAAAATTGTGCTAGAACTTAATGACTGTCATAGGGAGTCATCAAATAATTAATTCTTTTAAGTCATTGGTTTAATTCTTTTTTTAAATTTATTTTATTTGGAGGCTAATTACTTTACAATATTGTGGTGGCTTTTGCCTGGAAACACACTAAAAATATGCCCCCACAAAATGGCCTTATCAGAGCCAAAACTGAGAAGGGTGAGACAATCTCAAAGTTAGACTGAGGGGAACCTGTGTCAAGTCAATTGGCAGAAATGGGGTCTTCTAAGAGCACCCACAGGAAGAGCAGCTAGTGGAGATAACTGGTTTCTCTTGAGGTTTCAAGCCCAAGGAGAATTTGAGTACCTGAAAGACCAGCAGTTGCCACCCTGGGCTTCAAGAGTCCTGCAGAGTCTGAGAGGCCAAGGGCCCAACAGCTGGGAGTGCCTTGCTCTTTCTTTCACAAGTAATGAAAACCCAAAACCACAGTTTCACTGAGGGACATTTTGTTGCCAATCAGGAAGCACATGAAATACACATTTAGACACCACAGTAAAGGAAGAAAATTATGGTTTTAAACTCTGTGGCTAAAGAATCACACATCAGTCTGATGTTAAAAATTGTCACCTACAATTGAAGAGTGAGCCTAAGAGAAGCCGCTCCAATGATAAAGTCAGGCTGAAGTCTATTTCAGGGACCCAGAATATTGTTATCCATGTACCAGCTATGCATTTCAACAGAGTGGCTTTGTTGCTTAGTCGCTGAGTCGTATCCGACTCCTTGCAAGCCCATGGACTGTAGCCCTCCAGGCTCCTCTGCCCAAAGGATTTCCTAGGCAAAAGTACTGGAGTGGGTTGCCATTTTCTCCTTCAGGGGATCTTTCCAACCCAGGGATCGATCCCATGACTCCCATGACTCCTGCATTGCAGGTGGATTCTTTACCACTGAGCCACCTGGGAAGCCCTTAGAATGTGGTTTAAAGGGATCTTTATTAATATATTCCCTGGATACCATGAAGCCCTTCAAGCCATTCTCTTCTGTGTCAGACACTTAAGAGGTATCTGTTTCTCAACAACCATTAGTAGGTCATTAGGGTAGACACTTCAGATGCAGGGGGTATAGTTTGTTTGACCTGCTTCTTACCTGAGCAGCTTCAGTATGAATAGCGATGGGAATTTATTCATATACACTCCAGATTGTGGCATACTCAGTAGAATGTTAGAGCCTTGTTCCAAATGGGAAGTAATTATGACTCCTAATTACTTATGACAAATACATAAACATCCTAAAAAAGCCCAACATTCATCTTTTTACTGTTTGCATAATGATGTATGAGCAAGAAAGGTAAGATTCAGATTCTAGTAAAGTATCCTCTGCTCTAGACTGGAGCTGATTTAACAAGAGCTCTGTTTCACCTGTCAGAATGGCCATCACCAAAAAGTCTACAAATAACAAATACTGGCGAGGGTGTAGACCAAAGGGAACCCTCGTACCCTGTTGGTGGGAATGTAAGCTGGTGCAGCCACTGTGGAAAACAGTATGGAACTGATAGGTAGGAAGAATAGGAAACAGGAGACCAGAATGGCGGTGGCTAAAAGACAAGGAAGGGAAAAGCCCGTGAACACACAACAAAGGAAGGTCTGAGGACCGGAGTGGGGACCTCAGGTGAAACAAAGAGCACTCCTGGCTAGCCCGATTTACATAGGGCAGGCCCAGGGGTAGGAAAAACATTGAAAAAGAGGGCACTCTCTTCTCTTCGCATCTTTGGGTCGGCATGCCCTCACATCTCAAGGATGTATTTTCCTGTTATTTTCTAAATAAAACTGAGCTGTAACACAGAGCTGTAACAGTGATCTGTCCAAGAGCTATAACATAGTCTGTTCGAGACCCGAGAGCTGTAACACAGTCTGAGAGCTGTGACACATCGAGGGCTTTAACGTCCGTCACTTCAAATTTTTGTGGAGATGAGACAGAACCAAGGAGATTACACTCCCCCGACAGAAGTTTCTCAAAAAACTAAAAATAGAGCTACCATATGATACAGCAATTTCACTACTATGTATCTGAAAAAAAAACCAGAATCATTAATTCCCAAAGATACATGCACCCCAATGATCATAGCAGCATTATTTACAGTAGACAAGATATGGGAGCAACCTAAGTGTCTGTCAACAGATGAGTGGATGAACAAGATGTGATTATATATATATATATAACGATTTTATAAATATATGATTATATATGTATATAAGGATTTTACATATATGTGTGTGTATATGTATATATATATAAAATGACACATATGGAATGCTCTGTGTGTGCATGACTACTCACTACTCAGTCATAAAATGAATGAAATTTTGCCATCTGCAGCAACATGGATGGATACTTAGAGGGCATTATGCTCAGTGAAATAAGTCAGAGAAACATGGTATGATATCGCTTATATGTAAGATCTAAAAAATACAACAAACTAGTGAATGTAATGAAAAGAAGCAGACTCACAGAACAAACCAGTGGTTACCAGTAGGGAGGGACAAAACAGGATAGGAAATAAGAGGTACAAACTATTACATATAAACTATAAGGATGTACTGTACAGCACATGGGTTATAGCCAATTTTTATAACTATCAATCAAAAGTAACCTTTAACATTGCATAAAAATTAAAAAACTTTTTTTAAAAGAAGAGTTGTGTTTGAAGGAGGTAGTAGTCACATAAGTTTTTAACATGCTCCTCCTGGTTTTCCCACCTTTTCTCCTTTCGCACATAACTACAGCCCCTCTTCCTCTCACATTCTGCCTACAGAGAACAGGCAAGGGTGGTGGGTGAAGAGAGAAGAGACAGACCTCAGAGGAAAGGAGGGGAAGAAGACCCATGAAAACCATGGAAAATGCTCAACTGTGTGAGGATGGCCATTTTAGGAACCAGATATTGGTTACTTGGAATTTATATGTGAATGAGACAATGATCTTGTGATGATAACACTCTGAATGTGTATGTGTGTATATATACATGTATACACACACACACACACACACACACACACACACACACACACACTCAGGCCTCTCTCCATCCAACCACACATATCAGGATGGGTTCCTCTGGAACATCTCAGCAGCGATCACTGGCTTGTAAGACCAGCTCTAAAAGAGATACATGAATAAGTACATCATCAAATAATTGTTCCTGTCAGGACAGCAAATTTCCACAGTGCCTGCAGAAAAATGAAAGTAACACTCAGAAACCAACAGATGTCTTAAAAGCCGGTGGAAGTCAGCCCGTTTCCTCCTGTCTCTGATGTTCCCTTATGCTATTCCACACCCTAGGAGCCCAGGAATGACTCTGGCCCCCATGGCGCTGTCAGGGCACCCTAATTCGATTTATCAGGGCCCCTAATGGCTCCTGGCACCAGAGTACAGACCATACTGTGGAGATTCCAGGAGGCTGGCAGCTCGGCCACACCTGGCAAAGTGGAGTTGATGAGAATTCACATCAAATTTGCATATATTTGCACAGCACGTCAG
The DNA here is from genome assembly GCA_006410615.1 of Neotragus moschatus. Classification (NCBI taxonomy): domain Eukaryota; kingdom Metazoa; phylum Chordata; class Mammalia; order Artiodactyla; family Bovidae; genus Neotragus; species Neotragus moschatus. The sequence goes on along the minus strand of SJYA01000287.1, from coordinate 322,764 downwards.
AAATACTTCTAATCTCAAACAGACGGGACCAGTGGAGAGAAGGCAAAATTGGTTTGTTAGAGAGGATGACTGAGCCTGGCAAAGATCCAAAGCCTACTCCCTAGATGACATCTGCCCTTCTGTTTTAATTGCTTTGCTGATAATCACTAATAAAATGACCACTGGGTTATTTTTCAGGGTACTGCCTTTGTTTTATGGTAACCCATTTTTTTTCTTCCCTCTTTTTTTTTTTTCTTCCTGTATCCTGCAGCAGCAAAGGGAGTTCTGATTACACAGATTTTTTTGCTGGAGGCTAATACATACCTTCGTATTCCCGGGTAAATAACAAGTAATTATGGACTTCGTATAGGAAATTTACAACCCTGGACTCTGACATGAACCTGTCCGGTGGGAGAGGTGGGTAAGCATGCTGAGCCACGCTTTAACCCTTCTTTTCTGAAATGAAGTGACATAAACCAGAATGTTTCACTGCAAGGGAAAGAGGCAAAATGGCATCAGGACGCCATCTGTGCCTTCACAGAGCACTAATGGGGAATAATTACATTGCTCCCACTGCCCAGTGGCCAAGAGTCTTGGCAAGCGAGTCCAGTTTCCCAGGCTTTCCCGACGGCTGTTGTCTGGCAGAGGTGAAAATTGAAAGTCCGAGGCTGAAATGGTTCATTAAAAGAACCTTGAAAAAGAGGTTTGCTCTTTGAATCTTAAAGGCAGTAATGAGTAACTCAGCAGGCTATGCAGAGAAAGCCTCGCCTGGTCCCTAAATTAATTTTCAGTGAGTAGGGATGGAAGAGGTGCAAAGCGGGAGAGAAGGGGAGAGGTGAGGATGGTAAGGGAAGAGCAAGCCGAGAGGAGGAGAGAGAGAAAACGCATGCTGTAGCCAGACGCTGATAAAACTTCTCCAAGACTGCTTCTCCAGAGGAACTCACCACCTGCTCCCTGGCAGGAAATTTAAAACTTGTCAAGAAGTTCCATTTACTGCTGGCTGATGAGTCGGCAAGGATGGTGTGCTCTGTGCAATTTAAGTAGAATTTTAATCCAGCTTGGCCTCTCTGCAGAGACAGAGGTCAGCCAAGCAAGCAGACTGGAATGGGCAGGAAGGCACAGGCTGATTTAAAAAGCTTGACCAGGAGAGGCAGGTCAAGCAGCCAAGCAAAAGAGGTCCTGTCCTGTTCTGACCTTGGCAGGGACACCCCCCGGCCACTTCAAGGGGGAGGGGTTCCAAATAGAGGTCATGACTTCTGCAGCCACTGTAGTCCCCACCTAGCTGGTGCCCTTTTCCTGGCACGGGTTGATTCAGAAGTCTAGCCACCTGGCTTAACAGTTCCTGCCATCCTCAACTCTCTCAACAAACATGAGGTTTATTTGCACTATTTATCAATAGATCCTGTTTCTTCCTCAAGGCTGAATTTGTCCTAACTCTTCCATGAAATCTTCCAGAATATGCCATCCACAGATGGTGACTGCTCCTTTCTGATAGCCCTGTACCTCCTTACCAGAACCATTCATGGTGACATCCTCTTCATGGCTTTGGTATATTATCATTCTCTTCTTAGTGTTTTGGACTTGTCTCCAAGAAGGCTGAAATCTCCTGGAAACTCCTTAGAGCTGTGGATCGTATCCCCTCCCACTACCTGTACCCCCAGCTTCTTCCCCATTCCACTCTTCACTCTCAGAAACTCATCCTGCAAGCCTCTTCTAGTTACCATCCCATCTTCTCCATTATGGATGTATACACTCACTTTGTTTCAAAAAGTCTTTGAGGCAACATGCAAAAGTACACTCAGGGTGAGAAAGTATCAGGAAAGAAGGAAAGCAGGGAAGTAGAAAGTAAAGTGAGGGAAAAGAAGCTGAAACTAGAGATGTGCTGAATGAATTCACACGAAAGGATGTGCCTGAATGTTCTATCATCCGCTCAGATGGGATGCAAAGTTGACTTTGTTTTCTGGTGACCAAAGAGAGGGACATCACCGCAGGGAGTTACGAAACACAACACAGTATCTAGGTGATGGAAACAACTCCACTGCTCGGGGAAAATCATGCCTGGACTTCAGGCCCGAGGGACATTCTCCTCTGGGTCCCCTCATTGGAGGCCTGTGTGATGGAGGAATAGAGTGAGGAATAGGAGTTAATGCCAGCATAACGCCTGGCACGACTTAGTGAGGGGGAAACAGAAGAGAACAGACAGAAAAGATGCCAGCCTTTGTGGACCTTGGGTTTTACTAGAAAAGAGAGACAATAAACATGTTTATGCCATCTTGGTTCAACAGAAAAACTGGGAGGGGTATTGAGATAGGATGCCCTAGAGAAGATCTCCTTTAGAAAGATATGAGGCATTGGCCAGGTAAAGCTTTGGACCATGTCTGTAACGTCCCCTAGTCTGGCCAAACCCAGAGAACCCAAAACTGAATCAGGGAAAGCAACTCCCTGAGGGCCTGCATCCTGCCCTCCCTCGTCAGGATCAAGATTCTTGAAACAGTGGCCCTCCCATGCTCTCCCCACTCCCCCAACTCCTGGCAGGTCCTCAGCCTTCTGTAACCCGCCGTCACCCTTTTCCCTTAAGAGAAATCACACTAGTCATGGGGCCAGTGTAACCATATTGCCACCAGGAACATTTTCTGCCTTCATTTGATTAGGAGTATATCTGTTGCTGTTGATCATTCTGCACTTGGAATACCACCACACCCTCTCCCCGACTTGAGCCTCTGTGATCTCTATTGTTCCTGGTTTCCCTCCCACGTCTTTAGGTATCAGTTCTGCAGTCTCCTCTTCCTAAATTAACTTCTTAAATATCAACCTGCCCTTAAATATTGTCTTCTCACTTTACTTCCTCACCCTAGAAAATCTGACATAACCAAGATCTCCACAAGTGACTCCCAGGTCTGTGTCTAGTTACATCCTGTACTGCTCTGACGACATTTAGACCTATGAGGTAAAGGCACCCTCCACTCACCACGCTCAAATTTTGCCTTTCCAACCTCCTTCTTTTCCCCAATTCCCTGCAGGCATGTGGCCACCATCCACTTAACTGCCCAAACGAGAAACCTCAGACTCATCCTTGCTGCTGCTAAGTCACTTCAGTCGTGTCCGACTTTGTGCAACCCCACAGACAGCAGCCCACCAGGCTCCCCCATCCCTGGGATTCTCCAGGCAAGAACACTGGAATGGGTTGCCATTTCCTTCTCCAATGCATGAAAGTGAAAAGTGAAAGGGAAGTCGCTCAGTCATGTCTGACTTCTAGCAACCCCATGGACTGCAGCCCACCAGGCTTCTCTGTCCATGGGATTCTCCAGGTAAGAGTACTGGGATTTACTGTCAACTCCTCACTATTCCCTATATCCATTGGAGAAGGAAATGGCAACCCACCCCAGTGTTCTTACCTGGAGAATCCCAGGGACGGGGGAGCCTGGTGGGCTGCCATCTATGGGGTCACACAGAGTCGGACACGACTGAAGTGACTTACCAGCAGCAGTCCCTATATCCAATCATGTTGATTCTACCATCCACACATGTCTCCTATTTATGACTTGTTCTCCACTCCCACTAATGAAAATTGTTTACTATTGTCAAACCCTGTTCTAAATGCTCTACCCTATACACATAATGTGTATACAAGCACATGACGGAGTCAACATTATTAGCCTCTACATCCCATAGGGGAGGGGACGGAGGCACAGAGAAGTTGTGTGACCTACCCCAGGTCACTCAGCAAGGAGACAAAGCCAAGATCGGAATGCAGGCAGTTTCTGACTTCAGGGCCCACCACTGCTGTTTATCACATCTCACCGAGATGACTGCAGTCACTTCCTAACCCATCCCCCTGCCTCCATTTTTGCCCCTTCTCCACACCACTGTCCCACAACACAAGCCACCGAAAACTCAAATCTGAGCTCAGCACCCTGTGTTTAAAATCATTCCACAGTTTCCTCTGGCTTGCAAAGTAAACTTCAGACTCTTGGTTTGTAGGAGCCCACCTTGCCTCCTCTACATACATCCACACCCACACACCTATCACACACCGGATTAAGATCTGTATTAAGATCTCTGGGCAATGGAAAATGTGGCTCTCAATGTCAAGAAAATGTGGAGTAAGTAGGCAACAAAGTGTACAGATTAAAAGTCAAGCATATGAATTAAGCTCAAGATTACCACTGAAAAAGAAGTCACGGGGCAGGATAATTTAGTGNCTGCTCCTTTCTGATAGCCCTGTACCTCCTTACCAGAACCATTCATGGTGACATCCTCTTCATGGCTTTGGTATATTATCATTCTCTTCTTAGTGTTTTGGACTTGTCTCCAAGAAGGCTGAAATCTCCTGGAAACTCCTTAGAGCTGTGGATCGTATCCCCTCCCACTACCTGTACCCCCAGCTTCTTCCCCATTCCACTCTTCACTCTCAGAAACTCATCCTGCAAGCCTCTTCTAGTTACCATCCCATCTTCTCCATTATGGATGTATACACTCACTTTGTTTCAAAAAGTCTTTGAGGCAACATGCAAAAGTACACTCAGGGTGAGAAAGTATCAGGAAAGAAGGAAAGCAGGGAAGTAGAAAGTAAAGTGAGGGAAAAGAAGCTGAAACTAGAGATGTGCTGAATGAATTCACACGAAAGGATGTGCCTGAATGTTCTATCATCCGCTCAGATGGGATGCAAAGTTGACTTTGTTTTCTGGTGACCAAAGAGAGGGACATCACCGCAGGGAGTTACGAAACACAACACAGTATCTAGGTGATGGAAACAACTCCACTGCTCGGGGAAAATCATGCCTGGACTTCAGGCCCGAGGGACATTCTCCTCTGGGTCCCCTCATTGGAGGCCTGTGTGATGGAGGAATAGAGTGAGGAATAGGAGTTAATGCCAGCATAACGCCTGGCACGACTTAGTGAGGGGGAAACAGAAGAGAACAGACAGAAAAGATGCCAGCCTTTGTGGACCTTGGGTTTTACTAGAAAAGAGAGACAATAAACATGTTTATGCCATCTTGGTTCAACAGAAAAACTGGGAGGGGTATTGAGATAGGATGCCCTAGAGAAGATCTCCTTTAGAAAGATATGAGGCATTGGCCAGGTAAAGCTTTGGACCATGTCTGTAACGTCCCCTAGTCTGGCCAAACCCAGAGAACCCAAAACTGAATCAGGGAAAGCAACTCCCTGAGGGCCTGCATCCTGCCCTCCCTCGTCAGGATCAAGATTCTTGAAACAGTGGCCCTCCCATGCTCTCCCCACTCCCCCAACTCCTGGCAGGTCCTCAGCCTTCTGTAACCCGCCGTCACCCTTTTCCCTTAAGAGAAATCACACTAGTCATGGGGCCAGTGTAACCATATTGCCACCAGGAACATTTTCTGCCTTCATTTGATTAGGAGTATATCTGTTGCTGTTGATCATTCTGCACTTGGAATACCACCACACCCTCTCCCCGACTTGAGCCTCTGTGATCTCTATTGTTCCTGGTTTCCCTCCCACGTCTTTAGGTATCAGTTCTGCAGTCTCCTCTTCCTAAATTAACTTCTTAAATATCAACCTGCCCTTAAATATTGTCTTCTCACTTTACTTCCTCACCCTAGAAAATCTGACATAACCAAGATCTCCACAAGTGACTCCCAGGTCTGTGTCTAGTTACATCCTGTACTGCTCTGACGACATTTAGACCTATGAGGTAAAGGCACCCTCCACTCACCACGCTCAAATTTTGCCTTTCCAACCTCCTTCTTTTCCCCAATTCCCTGCAGGCATGTGGCCACCATCCACTTAACTGCCCAAACGAGAAACCTCAGACTCATCCTTGCTGCTGCTAAGTCACTTCAGTCGTGTCCGACTTTGTGCAACCCCACAGACAGCAGCCCACCAGGCTCCCCCATCCCTGGGATTCTCCAGGCAAGAACACTGGAATGGGTTGCCATTTCCTTCTCCAATGCATGAAAGTGAAAAGTGAAAGGGAAGTCGCTCAGTCATGTCTGACTTCTAGCAACCCCATGGACTGCAGCCCACCAGGCTTCTCTGTCCATGGGATTCTCCAGGTAAGAGTACTGGGATTTACTGTCAACTCCTCACTATTCCCTATATCCATTGGAGAAGGAAATGGCAACCCACCCCAGTGTTCTTACCTGGAGAATCCCAGGGACGGGGGAGCCTGGTGGGCTGCCATCTATGGGGTCACACAGAGTCGGACACGACTGAAGTGACTTACCAGCAGCAGTCCCTATATCCAATCATGTTGATTCTACCATCCACACATGTCTCCTATTTATGACTTGTTCTCCACTCCCACTAATGAAAATTGTTTACTATTGTCAAACCCTGTTCTAAATGCTCTACCCTATACACATAATGTGTATACAAGCACATGACGGAGTCAACATTATTAGCCTCTACATCCCATAGGGGAGGGGACGGAGGCACAGAGAAGTTGTGTGACCTACCCCAGGTCACTCAGCAAGGAGACAAAGCCAAGATCGGAATGCAGGCAGTTTCTGACTTCAGGGCCCACCACTGCTGTTTATCACATCTCACCGAGATGACTGCAGTCACTTCCTAACCCATCCCCCTGCCTCCATTTTTGCCCCTTCTCCACACCACTGTCCCACAACACAAGCCACCGAAAACTCAAATCTGAGCTCAGCACCCTGTGTTTAAAATCATTCCACAGTTTCCTCTGGCTTGCAAAGTAAACTTCAGACTCTTGGTTTGTAGGAGCCCACCTTGCCTCCTCTACATACATCCACACCCACACACCTATCACACACCGGATTAAGATCTGTATTAAGATCTCTGGGCAATGGAAAATGTGGCTCTCAATGTCAAGAAAATGTGGAGTAAGTAGGCAACAAAGTGTACAGATTAAAAGTCAAGCATATGAATTAAGCTCAAGATTACCACTGAAAAAGAAGTCACGGGGCAGGATAATTTAGTGGTGAGGCGGGCACACTTTCAAGCCAGACGTTCAATGTAAGCAGAATTGTCTCCAAGAAGATTTTTTTTTTCCATCTTGAGCTGGCACTTGTGAATGATCAGCTCAATTCTGGTTTAGTTTGAAAGATACTTTAATATTCCCATATCGTTCCAGTTCAATACTTTTAGAAAATGAATAGGCTTGGTTCTGGTTCAAACTGGCTCACTAGGTGTTGCTGTTTTGAAAAATCCTTGGTTCGGTGCTCAGCTTATCGGGGGAAAAAAAAGATTAATTTGGGGCTCAGCCTGGTTCAAGGTTCGCAAATTTGAGTTCCTTGCAGCCGTGGTTTACACTTGAGCTGACACCCAATTATGAATTCGGCTCACAGGCCTGGTTTCCCTGGCCGTGGCCCTCCACAGAGCCTTTCCAGCCTCCAGCCTCCAGCCTCACAGTTTATCCCTGGGATGGATGTTTGGGGGGTCCTCAGCACAACACACCTGGAGGCTGACCATCAGGCAGTTTCTTCTTGGCAAAGGAGGGACTGGCTATGTGGGCTGACAGGAACCAAACCCACCCTACTTCCTTGAGACTGGGGCTCCTGCACCTCTTGCAGTCCTTTACTCCTTTCACCTTGCCTCTGAGGCCTCCCTGAACATCCTAAAAACAGCCCCCCATTCCTCCTTTCACTTCCCACTCAAATCTCTTTTCCCTACTTCATTCTTTTCCATTGCACCTACCAGCCACTGCGTCTCTATATACCTCCGGCCTGTACTCTGGTTCTCCTCTGTGAGGGAGGGATTTTTGTCCATCTTTTTCACTATTATACCCAGTGTTGTCTGGAGTAGTACCTGGAGTATAATAGAAACCTATTAAATATATGTGAAATATCAAATAAACCCCCTCAGTCAAAACGTGGGTTATGATAAGCAATTTCCAAGGAGAAGCAGGATTTGGACTAAAAACTATGTACTGGACTGAAATAATACTATGTATTTCACATAGTATGAAGAATGCCTCATCGCTAGTGGGTTTTCCCTTATAATATCCTCTTTCCTTCCTTCCTTTGCATCATCTATTTGCCTCCAACGCTAGCGTAAAGCAAAGCAAAGTATATGAAAGTGTATACAAAGCCCTACGTCCCTGTAATTTGAATCAAAAGTCTCCAGGCCTCCTTTGAGTCCCAAAAGGCTGAATCATTAACGATTACGAAATGTGAAGATGTAGAAACAGAGACTAGCTCCTGGGCTGAGGGGCTGGTAACAATTTAGACTAAAACTCTACCACACAGCAGTATGTCCAGATTCACGGTTCCTTGAAACATATAACTAAAGGCCTGCCACATATTCTTAAGCTGTTTTTACAGGAAGCAGATCCCTTCCGGATAAAAATTGATGACCACAGGAACACAGACCCTAGACTGGTTGAAACCAGAAGGTTGATGATGTTTGAAACGTCACCTTGATGCCAGCCAATCTGAGAATTGTGCAGGAGCTGATCCCACACCCTGCAGCCCCCTCCCTCATACTGGCCTTTTAATCCTCCTCCCTGAAAGCCAACTGGGAATGTGGACCTTTGGAGCGTGAGCTGCCTGTTCTCCATGCTGTATTACAGCTAGTACACGCTGCTATTACAGGCGCCCTGTAATAAATGCTGCACTTTCTTCACCACGACCTGGTGTCAGTAGACTGGCTTTACTGCAGACAGGGGAGCAGACACAAGTTTGGTTTGGTAACGTATATATGAATTAACAGGCTGCCTCCTCCTCCTCCAACCTTCCATTTGTCTGTATGTCTCTCCTTTCTTTGAGAGGGGGAGTTCCACTGCCTCTTCTCAGCTGAACAGAAAGGCTTTGCAGCTCTGAATCACCACAGACTCTCCCTTGGAGTCTTAGCAAAGCGACCCCTCTGCCTCCAAGCTCTGGGCCTGTGTCCAGAAGGATTTATGTCTCTGCTTCTTCTACCTTCTGAAGTAACTTTCCAGCTTCCAGTTACATATTTAGTTTATATTTATATTAAACACTGACAAAATAAATAGCACTTCTAACATGGTATGGACATGGGTTTAGGTAGACTCTGGGAGTTGGTGATGGACAGGGAGGCCTGGCGTGCTACAGTTCATGGGGTTGCAAACAGTCAGACACGACTGAGTCACTGAACCGAACTGAACATGGGAAAATGGCTTGCACTGTAGTATGCATATACAAGAAAAGGATGACAAGAATTGGAACAAAGATTTGATCCACCTGGCAATAACCTTCTTCTTTTATGATTATTGATCAAATAAAAGTGCCCCCCTCTCTCCTTCCTATCCACCTGCACATTGAATTGTGTCCCTCAACCAGTCAATGCCACAGTAACAATCCTAAAGGAAGTCTGTAGAGCTCTCTAAAATGTCCATTTAAAAGTCCTTGGGGAAATTAAGAATATAACCACACAGTCAAGGAAATTCATGGGGCTGCCCTGGTAGTTCAGTGTTAAATAATAGTCCATGTGCAGTGCAGGAGATGTGGTTCAGTCTCTGGGTTGGGAAGATCCCCTGGAGGAGGAAATAGTAACCCACTCCAGTATTCTTGCCTGGAAAAGCCCATGGACAGAGAAGCCTGGCAGGCTACAGTCCATGCAGTCCCGAAGAGTTGGATACAACTGAGCGACAAAACCAGCACCACCAAGGAACCCATAAGAGGGGAATAATTTATCTTCTGACCATTCAGTTTCCTTGCTGGTTAAAATGGAAAGCAAACAGTATTTGTATTGTATTTGTCTTTGGTGTTACATTTTCACTGGTGGTGAGGTGTGGATTCTTTTATTTGACCTTCTTGAGATTTAACAGGAGCTTCCCTGATAGCTCAGATGGTAAAGAATCTGCCTGTAGTGCAGGAGGCTTGGGTTTGATCCCTGGGCCAAAAGAGTTTTCTGAATCTGTTTAACTTCATCAGTTTGGGGAACACTGCAGCTATTACCTCTTTCAATATTGCCTTTTTCCTGATACTCTCTTGAAGTTCTCACCCTCTTCTCCATGGCTCTTAATTTCCCATGCTTCCATTACTCTGCCTCTCAGGACTATATTATGGATAATTTCTCTAAATTTATTTCAGCTGACTTATCTTCTTTTCAGCTATGCCTAATTGGCTGCTAAATCTGCTAAATACAATAATGAAGTTTTGACTATAATCACTTTCACCTCAAAAATTTTTATTTGGTTCTTTGCCAAATCTGCTTGATCATTTAAAATCACATGTCCCTTTCTTATCTTCTGTGTCATTTTGTTTGTTACTTAAAGCTCATTATTTTATAATCTGTGTCTTATATGCCAATGTCTGAAATCACTGTGGATATGCTTTAGCTCTCTGTCACTTTTCAGGCTCTCTCATTGCTTTGTTTCCATATGTGGTTTTATCTTTTTTTTTTTTTTCAAAGTGTAAATTAATTCCTCCCCACCTCCCCATCCCAGAATATTATCTGGGAGAATTTCTTGAAGCCTGGATTACAGGTAAGTTCCTGCAGAGAAGATCTATTTCCTGTTGCCACATCCCTAGGACACAACCAACCTAGACTTCGACGTAAAACTGAATTTTCCACCTGAGGTTTTTCAAACCACCCATACAGTGTGATTTCGGGCCATAAGCTTTATGAGGGTATTTGGGCATATGGACTCTTATGTGAGACTATTTCCCTTCCATTCAGAATTAGGAATGAAGACAGCCAATGTCCTTTGCCATTCCCTGGGGCTTTTTCCCACTTCATCCTTACTCTGAGGATATAGCTATTTGAGGTTCTAACATGCATGTTGGGGGGGAGTCAGAACCTCCAATAAGATTTCCATTTTGAACATATTAATTGGATTTCCCATTTGGGTCTTCTCTGTCTTTCTCCCATAGCTACACAAACCAATGCAAGTTCACCCAATCCAGCAAATGCCTGCAAGGGGTCACAACACCTCTGTGATACCTACTTTCATTTAGTCTGTGGTCTCTATGTTCTGCCAGCTCATCAAAGCCTTTTGAAATATTTGTAAGTGGTTTAGCCAGTATTTTTTACTTTTATGCAGGAAAGCTATCATCAGGGTTTCTAGTCGGCTAAACAGCTGGATAAGGAAGACACAGAATTCTCTTTACCACGTAGCCCCAGGGAGGTGTTAACATCCTGCAATTGGCCAGAGGCTTATTCACTGGAATACTGGCCTCTAGAGCCGGCCACACGCCTATAGCTGGTGCAACACACCAGTGATCATGGGTGAAGGGGAAACTGTATTAAAAAGTACACTTTTAGCTTTAGAGAGCTGCCTAAGGGAATGAAAATGGGCCATTAACCCAGGCAGGTACAGGGCCTCCATTACATATTCAGTTCCTCCGGGTTAAGTGTATGAGGCTGAGTGGAGACATTCCTATCAAGGTCAGGAAAAGCTACACTCCGGTCCTTCAACTAACAAAATGTCAGCTGATCTACTATTCATATTTGGATTCCTCAGACAGTATATCCAGTGGGAGAACTTGACAGTCACCTCTATGCAAAGTAAACTAGGAAAGTTGTTATTCTTGTTTCAGGCAGCAGGTCTCCAGGGACCACAGGCCTTTCTGAGGCTTGTGAGTCCAATGCCTAGGGAGAGAATGCAGGGCTAGAATTCTTAATGACAGTTTGAAGCCTTTGATGACATCTTTTGCCGCAAGGGGCCAAAGACTGAAGGGCAACCTGGTCCTGGAGTAAAACTAGGACAGGCTGGGACCTGAAACCTGTGACCTTTTACTGCAGTGCTTGCACCTGGACAAACATCTCCAGCAATATAATACAGAGAAACTATGAGAAATAAGAAACCATTCTTGTCTTAAGGCCCTGAGTTTCAAGGTGGTCTGTTACATAGTAATAGATAACCAAAATACATAGATTAATGTGACAATATATAGTATAGCTTATCAAATCTGCTGGAGGTATATTGTATGTAAAAAGCAACAGAAGAAACCTGGCAGCTCAAATAAAGGTAGGAGAACAAAAACTGAGGTGCTCTTGGTTTAGATCTGGATAAAGAACTTAGTAAAATGATCACCATATCAAAAATGCAGAAATGAGGACTTCCCTGGTGACTCACTGGTTAAGACCCCATGCTTCCAATGCAGGGGACGGGACTTCAATCCCTGGTCAGAGAATTAAGATTCCACATGCAGTGGGGCCACTAAGCCCATTTGCCACAACTACTAAGCCTGTACCCTGCAACTACAGAGAGGCCTGCACACTGCAGCAAAGAGCCTGCACACCACAGCTAAGAAGCAAAGCAGCCAACTACATAATAATCAATATTTTTAACAATGAATTCCTGGCATAAAAGATCCTGTTCCATTCTAGAACTAAGTCTTGCTGTCTCCGGAGCTCCCTGCCTGTCCCCAGACGCCACCATGTACCTGTGCTACCCTAGGTCTGGGCTCCAGTCTCTCTTTCATGAAAGAAAAACAATGACTTCTGAAAATAACGACTGATCTGTGATTCTGGATCTCAGAGAGAAAAGCATGCCAGAAACATCTTGTTAATGAAACATTTATGGGCATCAGACACACACTGAGTGTGAAAACCTGTGACTACTAGGACAGGTTCAAAGATAACCTGACTACTTGTAGTAGGACAAGAGGAGTGAAGAAAAAAATCCTTGAGTCCACAAGGCTGAGAGAGAGAAAAAGACATAAGTCAAATACTAAAACCTGGACTTAGTGAATTGCCAGGCTGGGCTTCCCTGGTGGCTCAGTTGGTAGAGAATCAGCCTGCAATGCAAGAGACTACCTGCAGGTTCAAACCCTGGGTCAGGAAGATCCCCTGGAGAAGGAAACGGAAACCCACTCCAGTATTCTTGCCAGGGAAATCTCATGGACAGAGGAGCCTGGCAGGCTACAGTCCGTGGGGATGCCAAAAGTTCGACATGACCTAGTAACTAAACCAGCCAAAGTGAGGCAGATGGGCAGGGAAAGGGAGTGAGCACTGACCCCTAAGTGTGACACTGCTAGAGGTGAATGCAGATCCGCTGCTTAAAGAAAAACGATACTGAAAGAAGAACCAGTATCCAGTATAGAAAGATGTCCAGCTTGCCCTCGCCATGGCCGAGTTGCTCCGTGTGTCATTTTCACGGGGTTAAATAAGGCAGTCTCCCTTGACCTGGATGCTGTCACTCCAGCTTTAATCTACAGGGTGGGGGAACTTCCTGATGAGGTAATGAGGAAAGCCTGGGACAGCAAGCTGTGGATGGGATACTGCTGTGAGTACTGTATTCTTATTTCAGGTGAGCAGTGGAGTGAAGTTGGAATTGTGTTCAAAGATAACCTGACTTTCATTTTAGTGCCTCCCTTCGACTTTGCCCCATTTCAGGGTCCCATTTCACCTATTTTCTGCACATGATCACTCTGTAGTTCCTTTTTAACACAATATTTAACTTGATAATGACTGTACGTGAAGGATAATTTTCCATGGGAGATATTCCATCAAAATGCAATGAAATAAGTCAATGTTATATTACTCCTCACATCAATCCATTTCCACTACCTAATTGATGCTCTGCTCCAAATCTTCAACCTGTTGTTAAGTGTGAGTCTAAAAATGGCTTGCTGGCAATTGTCAAGGGCATATCTGATTTTTTTTATTTCTATGACATCTGTTCTGTCTGCTCTATCATTATTTTCTAATATTCTGATTCTCAAAGGAACAGAGAATCTCACTGTGTCCTTATCTAACAAGTGAAAAACAGAGCTGTTCAATGAAGGGGGCCAAAGAATGACCCACACAGTCTCTCCCTATGATCCCGCCTCTTTGTTGGACTATTGAAAAATTAATTTAGAAAGTTGTTGTCTGCTGGCCATCCACAAGGAAATACAGGTAGCACTTGGAATAAAGTGGGTTTCCCGAGTTTGCCTAGAAAGGACTGTAGGCAGAATGTTGCCAGCAGAGGGAGTTGGGGACCCTGAGCATCCTTTATCTATCTCTCTCCTTCATCTTTAATGTTTGATGGCAAAAAATGTGGGATTCCAGAATGTAAGGGAGATAAGAGAACCAAAAGAAGTAAACAGCCAAATGAAAGGAAACTGGGTGTCAGAGGTAGTCACACCTGGGTTCAAATTCCAGCTCTGCAGCTCACCAGCTGTGTGTACTTACTATCAGATCTCTGAGCTTCAATTCTCTCTCCAGCAGAATTGCTTTGAATAAGTAAAGACTTTATTCAGAGTGTTCATCCCTCAGTAAATGGACCTACCATTATTGTGACAACAGTGATGGACATTAAGGCCATGTTGGTTGACCACCAAACAGCTGTAGGGTTATAACCTCTCGATTCTCCATGTACCTGCAAAGTTTTCTATATTTCCTCCCTTCCTCCCTCAGCTCCCTAACAGCTCGTGCTCTACAATATCTATGCTTATTTTCCTACTTGTGAAATATCAAAATGACTTTGAACAAAGTCAACAGAAAGTACATATTTAGAAACATACTTAGTGGGTAGATTAGTCACAGCCAAACTTACAGGCTCCTTATAACATTTCTGAAGGGTATCTGTTGACATGCATCAAATACCTTACAAGTATACGCTGTCTGACATAGACATTCTATCTTGGGGAGGATGGAGGAGGATGAGATACCATTTTTAATAGCTGAAGCAACCTGCTTCCAAAAATGAAACACTTTTCAAAATTAAAAATTTCCAAAATACTTGTATGTGTGCTCAGTTGCTTCACTCATGTCCAAATCTTTGTGACCCCATGGACTGCAGACTGCCAGGCTCCTTTGTCCATGGGATTTTCCCAGCAAGAGTACTAGAGTGGGTTGCCATGCCCTCCCTCTAGGGGATCTTCCTAACCCAGGGATTGAATTCAAGTCTCCTGTGTCTCTGCCACTGCAGCAGATTCTTTACCATTGAGTCACTGGGGAAGCCCCCAAAATATGTTTAATAAATATAATTCAATAAAAAATTGCTCTTGGATCACTAATATTAAAATAGTACATTAATTATTCTCTAAGAGAGGAATACACAGGCTTCAATGCCTATCTGAAGTAGTAGATACTAGAAACTTCTATTCATACAGAAAACCATGTATATTATACATCTGCATGTATAATAGTGTTCAAGGTTTTTTGAAACTCCAAATAATTGAGAAAAAGGTGATGAAGCTTCTTAGCACCAAATTCTGGTAGTCACAAATTTATTTTTGTTTGCCAGAGTTAAGTTGGCACATAGGTTTCTATGTCAGACATTCTATTTTTAAAAGGTATATTTCACTCCTTTCACTTTGACGTGAGTGAAGCAGGGTACTCAAAGCTGGTGCTCTGGGACAACCCAGAGGGATGAGGTGGGGAGGCAGGTGGGAGGGGGGTTCAGGGTGGGGGCACACATGTGCACCCATGGCTGATTCATGTCAATGGACAGCAGAAACCACCACAATACTGTAAAGTAATTATCCTCCAATTAAAATTAATTTTTAAAAAGAGGTATACCCTAAGGAAATATTAATGGCATGCATAAAAATTAAGTTATAAGATTGTTTTCACATTTATTCTTAATGATTAGGGTGGCCATATTCTTTATTGCCCAAATCTGGTCACTTTTGAGATAAAGAAATAAATGCTATTAATCATTAAGTTCAAGGATAACAAGTGTAAATCCAAAGTACCAAACAGAAGCAATCTAAATGTCCAGCATGGGGGGCGGTCCTAAGATGGCAGAGGAATAGGAAGGGAAGACCACTTTCTCCCCCACAAATTCATCGAAAGAACATTTGAATGCTGAGAAAATTCCACAAAACAACTTCTAAATGAGGGCAGACAACATCAGGCACCCAGAAAGGCAGCCCATTGTCTTCGAAAGGAGGTAGGACAAAATATAAAAGATAAAAAGAGACAAAAGAGTTAGGGACAGAAAGCCGTCCCGGGAAGGGAGCCTTTAAAGAGAAGTTTCCACATACCAGGAAACCCTCTCACCGGTGGGTCTGTGGGGAGTTTTGGAATCTCAGAGGGTAACATAACCAGGAGGGAAAAGTAAATAAATAAATAAAACCCACAGATAACGCGCCTAATGGTAACTCCCAGCAGAGAAGTAGCCCAGACATTCCTGTCAGCCACCAGCAAGTGGGGGCTGAGCAGGGAGGCTCCGGATTCATTGCTTAGGGTAAGGACCGGGCCTGAGGGCAATCTGAGGGAGCTAACATGAGATAGCAGCCTAAACTGTGTGATGGCCAGAGAGAGAGAGAGGAAGAGAGAGAGGAAGAGAGAGAGAGAGAGAGAGAGAGAGAGAGAGAGAGAGAGAGAGAGAACTATCGCTGGAAAAGCCCTAATCAAAGGCACTGCTGGGCCTGCTCACAAAACAAAGGACTGAGCAAATACCACAGGAGAGCTAGCAGGCTTCAGGCCAGCCCATCCCCCGCCAGAGGCAGGGAAGCAGGCAGGCAACAACCAGAGCCACAAAAGGGCCCAGAGACGGCATCCTCTACCAAACTGGGAGCAGGCTTCTGGTTGCTAACCAAGACTTCCTGGGATTCTGGACAGTTGACATCTGCCGGGAGGGTTGCAGCCAGAGATCATTTCCCCGGAAGAGACACACAGGCCCACTGCCAAATGGAGTGGCTGGGACCAGGGAGATGATAAGATGCACGCACCACCTCGGGAGAGTGCACTCGCCAAGTACCTGGTCGCCTGAGCTGCTCAGACCTGGGAAGGGCACAAAACACAGGCCCAATTGAGTCTGCGCCTTTGGGGAGTACCCGAGAACCTGAACCTGAGCGGCTTAGACCTGGGAAGTGCACGCAAGCCAGGCCCCGCTTTAGACAGTTCACATGCAGAGCAACCTGGAACCTGAGCAATGTAGACTGGGAAAGCACACACGCCATGAGCAGGGGCAAACCCAGTGTGACCAAGACTGTGAGCACTCCCTACACACACCAGTGATATTTGTTTGCAGTGTTCCTCCCTCCCCACACCACGACTGAACAAGTGAGCCTAAATAAGTGACCACCTTTGCCCCTTTGTGTCAGGGTGGGAATTGTGTCAGAGACCTGCAAAGAAGGTCAAAATAGAAGAAGTCAAAATAAACAGAGGGAACCGCTTTGGAAGTGACAGGTGCAGCAGATTAAAACCTTGTTGTTAGCACCAACTACACTGGACTTCCCTGGTGGCTCAGATGGTAAAGCGCCTGTCTACAATGCGGGAGACCCGGGTTTGATCCCTGGGTTGGGAAGATCCCCTGGAGAAAGAAATGGCAATCTACTCCAGTACTATTGCCTGGAAAATCCCATGGACAGAGGAGCCTGGTAGGCTACAGTCCATGGGGTTGCAAACAGTTGGACACGACTGAGCAACTTCACTTTCACACTGGAAAGGGCCTATAGATCTTGAAAAGTATAAGCTGGAACAAGGAACTATCTGACACTGAACTGGCACCACACTGCCCACAACAGCTCCAGAGTAATTCCTAGATATATTTTTCCTATTATAATTTTTTTAAGTTTTTTTTAAGTCCTCTATTACTCCTTTAATTTTCATTTTTATAACCTACTATTACTTGGCAAAAAAGATCCTATTTTTAAAACAAACTTCATATACATTTTTTATAATTTCTGTGACTTTTTTAATATTATATTTTTGAGAATTTAACCTTTACTCTAGATTTTTAACCTTTGCTTTTTGGTATTTGTTATCAATTTTGTACCTTTAAGAATCCAATCTTCAGTACACATTTTTACTTAGGAGTGTGATTACTGGCTTGATTACTCTCTCCCCCTTTGACTCTTCTTTTTCTCCCCCAGGTCACCTCTATCTCCTCCCTCCCCCTTCTCTTCTCTACCCAACTCTGTGAATCTGCATGTGAGTTCTGGGCTGAGGAGAACACTTAGGGAACTGATTACTGCCTCGATCTGTCTCTCTCCATTTGAGTCACGCTTTTCTCCTCCTGGTCAGCTCTATCTCATTCCTCCCTCTTCTTCATGTAACTCTGTGAACCTCTCTGGGTGTCCCTCACTGTGGAGAATCTTTTCACCATTAACCTAGATGTTTTATCATCAGCACTGTATGGATGGAGAAGTCTTGAGGCTACTGTAAGAATAAGACTGAAAACCAGAGGCAGGAGGCTTAAGCCCAAAACCCAAGAACACCAGAGAACTCCTGACTCCAAGGAACATGAATTGATAAGAGCTCATCCAAAAGCCTTCATACCTACACTAAAACCAAGCACCACCAAAGAGCCAACAAGTTTCAGAGCAAGACATACCATGCAAATTCTCTAGTAATGCAGCAACATGGCCTTGAGCTTCAATATACAGGCTTCCCAAAGTCACACCAAACCCACAGACATCTCAAAACTCACTACTAGACACTTCTTTGCACTCCAGAGAGAAGAAAACCAGCTCCACCCGCCAGAACACCGATGCAAGCTTCCCTAACCAGGAAACCTTGACAAGCCACTCGTCCAACCCCACCCACAGGGAGGAACCTCCACAATAAAGAATAACCACAAACTGCCAGAATACATAAAGGCCACCCCAAACACAGCAATCTAAACAAGATGAAAAGGCAGAGAAATACTTAGCAGGTAGAGGAATAGGATAAATGTCCATCAAACCAAACAAAAGAGGAGGAGATAGGGAGTCTACCTGAAAAAAAAAAATGAGAATAATGATAGTAAGAATGATCAAAAATCTTGAAAACAAACTGGAGTTACAGATAAATAGCCTGGAGACAAGGATTGAGAAGATGCAAGAAATGTTTAACAAGGACATAGAAGAAATAAAAAAGAATCAATGAATAATGAATAATGCAATAAATGAGATAAAAAATACTCTGGAGGGAACCAACAGTAGAATAACGGAGGCAGAAGATAGTGAGGTACAAGATAGAATGGTAAGTGAGGTAGAAGATAGAAGATAAGTGAGGTAGAAGATAGAATGGTAGAAGTAAATGAAGCAGAGAGGAAAAAAGAAAAAAAAAATTAAAAGAAATGAGGGCAACCTCAGGGACCTCTAGGACAATGTTAAACACCCCAACATTTGAATCATAGGAGTACCAGAAGAAGAAGACAAAAAGAAAGGCCATGACAAAATACTTGGGGAGATAATAGTTGAAAACTTCCCTAAAATGGGGAAGGAAATAGTAACCCAAGTCCAAGAAACACAGAGAATCCCTAACAGGATAAACCCAAGGCGAAACACCCCAAGACACATATTAATCAAATTAACAAAGATCAAACACAAAGAACAAATATTAAAAGCAGCAAGGGAAAAATGACAAATAATACACAAGGGGATTCCCATAATGATAACAGCTGATCTTTCAAGGAACTCTTCAGGCCAGAAGGGAATGGAAGAATATACTTAAAGTGATGAAAGAAAGTAACCTACAGCCAAGATTACTGTACCCAGCAAGGATCTCTTTCAAATATGAAGGAGAAATCAAAAGCTTCACAGACAAGCAAAAGCTGAGAGAATTCAGCACCACCAAANGAGAAAATAGTTGAAAACTTCCCTAAAATGGAGAAGGAAATAATCACCCAAGTCCAAGAAACCCAGAGAGATCAAAACAGGATAAACCCAAGATGAAACACCCCAAGACACATATTCATCAAATTAACAAAGATTAAACACAAAGAACAAATATTAAAAGCAGCAAGGGAAAAGCAACAAATACATAAGGGGATTCCCATAAGGATAACTGCAGATCTTTCAATGGAAACTCTTCAGGCCAGGAGGGAATGACAAGACATACTTAAAGTGATGAAAGAAAGTAACCTACAGCCAAGATTACTGTACCCAGCAAGGATCTCATTCAAATATGAAGGAGAAATCAAAAGCTTCACAGACAAGCAAAAGCTGAGAGAATTCAGCACCACCAAACTAGCTCTTCAACAAAAGCTAAAGGNAAGAAAGTAACCTACAGCCAAGATTACTGTACCCAGCAAGGATCTCATTCAAATATGAAGGAGAAATCAAAAGCTTTACAGACAAGCAAAAGCTGAGAGAATTCAGCACCATCAAACCAGCTCTCCAACAAATGCTAAAGGATATTCTCTAGACAGGAAACACAAAAATGGCATATAAACCTGAACCCAAAACCATAAAGTAAATGGCAACAGGATCATACTTATCAATAATTACCTTAAATTAAATGGATTGAATGCCCCAACCAAAAGGCAAAGACTGGCTGAATGGATACAAAAATGAGACCCCTATATATGCTGCCTACAACAGACCCACAACAAGGGACACATAGAGACTAAAAGTGAAGGGATGGAAAAAGATATCCCATGCAAACAGAGACCAAAACAAAGCAGGAGTAGCAATACTCATATGGGATAAAATAGACTTTAAANAGGAAATTAACAGTAACACAATAATAGTGAGAGACTTTAATACCCCACTCACACCTATGGACAGATCAACTAAACAGAAAATTAACAAGGAAACACAAACTTTAAATGATACAATGGGCCAGTTAGACCTAATGGATATCTATAGGACATTTCACTCCAAAACAATGAATTTCAACTTTTTCTCAAGTGAACATGGAAGCTTCTTCAGGATAGATTACATCCTGGGCCATAAATCTAGCCTTGGTAAATTCAAAAAAATTTAAATCATTCCAAGCATCTTTTAGACCACAATGCAGTAAGATTAGATGTCAATTACAGGAGAATGCTATTAAAAATTCCAACATATGGAGGCTAAACAACATGCTGCTGAATAACCAAGAAATCACAGAAGAAATCAAAAAAGAAATCAAAATATGTATAGAACTGAATGAAAATGAAAACACAACAACCCAAAACCTGTGGAACATTGTAAAAGCAGTGCTAAGGGGAAGGTTCATAGCAATACAAGCTTACCTCAAGAAATAAGAAAAAAGTCAAATAAATAACCTAAATCTACACCTAAAGCAACTAGAAAAGGAAGAAATGAAGAACCNAAATAAATTAAAAATAAATGTCTAGCATGGAGGATCAGTAAAATAACCATGTAACATTTTTTGAAAAATATTAAAAGAAAATTCAGCCATATGGAAAGATGTACACAATAAATTAATGGGAAAAAATCAGACTGCAAACTAAAACATACAGTATGGTCACATTAAAAACACATACATCTGCAAGCATAGACCCACACTCCCCACAATACAAGAAAGACAGATGACACAGTGCTAACAGGAAGTACTGCTGAGTGGTGGGAACTAAGACCATTTCTACCCATCTACATTTTCTAAAATTTCTATAAAGAAAGTGTATTACATTTGCAATTTCATAAAAAAAAGTTATTTACCATTTCTTTTAGTAAAATATTGTCTTTAAAACTCTTGTTTCAGAAGGTAACCTGTTCTCCAAAGCCTAAGGTGAACTTTATAGGCATTTGAGCCTTTTAAGGCCTGAAATGTATATATATCAGGCCATATATATATATATATGCATATATGCAACTTGGTAAACAAAGCTCAACCTCACTTAAGCACTCACGACCATCTACCCACAAATATCACTATACAAATTCTTTCTGACATACATGACACAATAAAGCCTATAAAATTACATCTCATTATAATCCCAGATTCTCGCCTTTTAAAATATCCCCAAATGGTTCTTTTTATCTCCTGGTACCACAAGCATTAAAAAGACCCTTTGCAGTACTCCAAGAGGTGATTATCTTTGTAGACCAATCCATGTCAGGGCAAAACCAGACTATTTCGTTGCTCTCCTTTTCTATCCTCAACAGAATTCTCTTGACCACCAACACATAGATTTGGAATTACAAATTGGCTACTGCCACCACTCTGGGAATCTGGAGGTGGTGACCCTATAAAGCACTGACATGAATACATTTGTAAACCTCTGGTCCCCGTGCAATGCCTACAGGAAAGAACGAAGCTCACACCTCTGAGACTGCTTCCAGCTTAGATGAGTGAGATGTCACAGGAAGAAAAGGTAAAGCCATTGTGTTCATCTAACCAGCATGGAAATAAAGTCTCTAATGAAAGGGATGGAAAAAGTTTTTGAGAGAGAAAAATGGCACTTTCAAGTAAAAGAAGCCTCACAGCTTCCTCACTTTCACAACAATTCCAACAAAACATTCAACCTCACACTGAAGGACACGGTGAAAAAATTCATCCGAGGTCCATGTAAAATCTGCAACTCATCCTTATTTCAGAGAGTTCAGAAGAAACCATCAAGCAAGGACAATGGAGAACTGAAGGTCAAAGACGTGGAAAAGTGAGAGAAAACAGAAAGCAAACAAACAAAAAATGAGATTTCAGGAGCCCTTAGAGCACGATGTCATCAGACTAGCTCCAGCAAAATCAACCCCAAGTTGCAGTTAGAATTATTCCAAAACCAAATGCCTTATCTACCCGTGTAAGTCACTAGTTCTGGGAAAGGTGCCATCATTTTCTCATTAGCACAGGTTGGGAATCTCTGACTCCTGCTCCCTCAATCCAGTGTCCAGTAGATGCCAAATTCTACTAATTCCTCCTTGATCGCTCCTCTCCCTTCTTCCCCTCCCTGCCCTTGTCCCTTTCACGAGGCCTTGGACAAACACCTCTAAAATGATTTCCTATTTTCTCTCCCTTTCAACCCCAATGCAACTCTCACCACCTGCTACATCTGTATTTATTCTTTTTATTGTGGTAAGAAAAACTACAAAATATAAAATTCACCATCCTACAGTTCCACAGTGTTAAATATATGCACATTAATGTGAAGCAGACCTCCAGAAGTTTTTCTTCTTGAAAACCTGAAAACTCTATACTCAGTAATAGCTGCTCCCCACTTTCTCCTCCCCTCAGGCCCTCGCACTACCACGCTACTTCTCCATTTCCTGTTTTTACAAATCTGACTACTTTAGATAGCTCAGATTAGTAGAATCATATGGTATACCGAAGAACTGATGCTTTCCAACTGCGGTGCTGGAGGAGAGTCTTGAGAGTCCCTTGGACGACAAGGAGATCAAACCAGTCAATCCTAAAGGAAATCAACCCTGACTATTCATTAGAAGGACTGACCCTAAAGCTCAAATACTTTGGCTACTTGATACAAGGAGCTGACTCATTGGAAAAGATGCTGATGCTGAGTAAGACTGAGGGCATGAGAGGCGACAACAGAGGATGAGATGGCTGGATGGCATCACCGACTCAATGGACATGGGTTTGGGTGGAATCTGGGAGTTGGTGATGGACAGGGAGGCCTGGCATGCTGTAGTCTATGGGGTCTCGAAGAGTCGGACACGACTGAGCGACTGAACTGAACTGAACATGGGTTTAAGGTGGTGTGTCATTGTGGTTTTTATTTCCCTTTCTCTGATGATGAGCAATGCTGAGCATTATATTTATATTCATCCTCATCCTCCCTATCTGGACAAGGGAGGCTGCCTAATGAATGAAGTACAAACCCATTCAAAGCATCTATAACTGAATGACATCTACCTTACTTCACACGATCTCATTCCACAAATCTTCTACATCAGCCCCATTAATACTTCATCATCTTCCAAACAGGTTCCTTGCTTTCTTTCCCCCTGTACATATTTAAAGCTCAAATACTATCCCCTCTAAGAGGAGATCTTGGCTTTCAATCAGAACTTCACATTTCTTCAGCACTCAGGGTTGCTCTAGCAGTATGTATCATATTTACTTTTTCTATCCACATTTATTCTCTGGTCTCATCTCACTTACTGAACATAAAGTTCCTTAAGGCCACAGACCGAATCTTGTTGAATCATCTACCTCCCCCGATACCTAGAAATGGCAAGCCTTCAGTGTATAGCCATTTAATAAAGGACTCAACATTTTAATGTGTAACCAGTTAATTTAGCTCATCAAAATATCTACAGTCTCAAATCAACAGAACTGCTCTCCTTTTGTGTGTGTTGCAAGAGTGAGGGAAATAAGGAGAGATTTTTGTTGTTGTTGTTATTTAGTCATCTGGACTCATCCTAATTCTCCTGACCACATTATTTAACTTCCAACTTAAAAAAAAAAGATTTTGAAGACCAAGTAGAGCTGACATCCAGTAATTGAACAGTTGGCTGCTGCATTTACCATCCTAGTGGCTACAAACTGACATTTAAATCCTCCTCCTCCTTCTCTAAATATTGACCACAAGCAGCTTGGGTTCCAAACCACCTATTGTTGGAGCAGATTTCAAATACAATTCTGGGAAAATATTCAATTATTTCATTTTCATTTTATTCACTCAATGGTATCTTCTCTCTCAAGTTCAATTAAACTCACTTGAAGTTAGAATTCACAAGGACGCACTTCATTTAGATTTACTGGAAGATGTCAGGCACCAGTTAATGGGCCTTAGAACAGCATGGCCATGAGAGCCCTCCAAAGTGAGTTCTCCATCTTCACCAAGTAGGTATGCTTGTTGGATAACATTGATTGGGTAGCTAGCTCACTCAGTATTAGGGGCCAACCAATGGTTATCCAACACTCTGACAAATCAAGTAGAAGTATTGTAGACTTTCAATTATTTGTGTGCACCTGAGCCATAGTTTCTGTTCTGTGGCTTGAAATTTCTCAGTCATTTGAATAAGTGGATGATTTTGCTGGATGATTCAACAAACATTTACCAAAACCTACCCTGTGCCAGGCACTATTATAGACACTTCATTTATTCAGCAGGTTCTTATTTAATCCATTCTATATGCCAGGTATTTGGCTGGGGACTGGGGATTCCAAGTTATAGAAGATTTGATTCCTCTCTTCAAGCAAATGTTTCAGACTTGAACCTGGTGTCTCTGGAAATATAGTCTTCATGCTCAGCAGTCTGTGGCTTTTTAAGAGTCACTGTAAAGTTGAGTCTAAGTTAATTCAATTGTCTAGAACAGTCATATTTCAATAATTGGTCTTATACCCAATTATGTATGAGACAGTGTCTCAATTATTAATATTGTGAGTGCAAAGGGAACAAAACAAACTGTCTGCCATTCTTTGTAGGTTACAGTCATAGTTTTAAATACGTAAGTCCATTGGGATTAATTCTATATTTGATAAATCATGGTATCAAATACCTTTCTAAAGAGTGAGACAGCTAATCAGTATTCATACAATCAATTCTTTGTGAGTCAAAGAAGGAAGATGAAGGAGAAAGGCAATTCGCCTTTATTAATTACCAGGGACTTCCCTGGTGGTCCAGTGGTTAAGACCTCACACTCCCAATGCAGGGGATATGGGTTCAATCCCTGGTCAGGGATCTAAGATCTCACACACTACATGGTGCAGCCAAAAAAAGTTACCAAAAATACTAAAAATAATAACTACATTGTACTGTTTCTGGTAATTGATTTTATGTCAGGGCTGTGGAAAAGGCCAGAGTGAATATTTTAGGCTTTATAAGCCATATGGTCTCTTGTTGCAACTAGTCAATTCTACTATCTTAGTATAAAGAATTATATAGTATATAGAAGTGTGGCTAGGCCTACATTCCAGTAACACTTTCCTACAAAAAGAGGTAGAGGGCCAGATCTGGTTTGTGGTCCATAGTTTGCCAACCCCTGTTTCTTACCATGTCACATCTGTCCTTTGCTCCTGCTAAAAGCACTTCCTGAGGACCGTCTCACATGTCACAGCTATGTATCTGTTATCTACGCTGCAAAGTCACATTCAAGTCTTACCTCGTCCTCTTCTTTTTCTCCCCATTGGCCATGCTTCCCAACACATGGGATCTTAGTTCCTTGAGCAGGGATCAAACCTGTGCCCCTTGCATTGAAAGCATAGAGTCCTAATCACTAAACCACCAGGGAAGTCGCTTACCTCGTCCTCTTCTGGTTCAAGTTTAAGAAATCTTCAAGTAAATAATAGCTAATTTTTCTATTGCACTTATACTTTTTCAAAGTTTCTTCTCTCTTACAACAATCTCTCAAAATAGGCAATTCAGGTTTTATTATTCCCACCAGGTCCAAGAGAAACTGAAGTCCTGAGAATCAGAGACAGAAGAACAGGAAAAGAAGGTAACACAGAGATTGCAGTTCTTCCCGCCAAACCCAGAATCAGATGCAGGTGGGGAGTC
The DNA here is from genome assembly GCA_006410615.1 of Neotragus moschatus. Taxonomy (NCBI): domain Eukaryota; kingdom Metazoa; phylum Chordata; class Mammalia; order Artiodactyla; family Bovidae; genus Neotragus; species Neotragus moschatus. The sequence goes on along the minus strand of SJYA01000287.1, from coordinate 296,885 downwards.
TTGCTTTCCCAGAGCCTGCTCAAGAGGCTAGCTGGGAAGGGTAGGGTAAGAGACACCTCTGTGGGAGGGAGCTGGCAGATTCAGCCTCCCCTTCCTCCCCACCAATGATGGTTCTAAGTCCTAAAGCCCTGTCCTACGCAACTGAAAAAGTGATGACTTTATATGTGTGTGGTTTGGTTTGTGATACAGTGGCCAACTTGCTAAAGCATCATCTGCTTTTCTTCCAACCCTTCCTCACTTCCTTTCCCCTCACATTTTCAGAGGAATTATATTCCTTAGAAAAAAAATAGACATAAACTTTGCCTCTAGCTTTGTTTTCTAGAGACCTCAAGTGAGAAAATTTGGGAGCCAAGAGACCTTCAGTTTAAGACTTAGGAAATGGAATGCCCACTTATGGAAGACAGTTCTCCATTGGATTCTTTTTGTTTTTTTCTTAGTGAACTTTTTTTTTTAATTTTTATTTTTTAGTTTGTTTTGCTTTACAATACTGTATTCGTTTTGCTATACATTGACATGAATCAGCCACGAGTGTACATGAGTTCCCAGTCCGGAACCTGCCTCCTTCTTCCTGCCCCATACCTTCCCTCTAGATCATCCCCGTGCACCAGTCCCAAGCATCCTGCATCAAACCTAGACTGGCGATTCGTTTCACTTATGATATCATACATGTTACAATGCCACTCTCCCATCCATTGGATTCTTGAGAACAAAGTGGCCCTGCTGGGTCACAGATAAAGGCCTTTGTCTTCAGCCAGCATCCAGGAAACTGTGGCAGGCTAAGTTGTTGGCTTGCAACTAGACTATAATCTTACTCTTCACAGTTCTTGAATGCATCTGTCTGAAACAAGAAGGACTCCATTACTAGTGATAATTGGGACGGTACTAATCCCTGGCAGACATTGACATCACAATTAGTAAGGCTTTCATCTACAGTTGATTGAGATGAAGTGCTCGTAAAGTCTAGGACATTGGAAGGTCAAATGGTGGCATCATCTGATGGATGGGGACAATGATACCTACAAAGGTGGCTGTGTGAAATGGTGATTTTGGAAGGCATCTGAAACCTTGCCAGAAATAAATTAAATCAGGGCAGCTAATTGCCAGCTTCAGGCATGTTCCAAAAGTGTCAGGGCTCTGTATCATTTTAAAAGAGACACTCGTCACCTGCAACTGCAAAGCAGACTATATTGAAAATCAGGCCCAGGATGTGATTTTTACATGTGTTAGACTGGCAGAGATTAAATATACAGCTTCAATCTGTCTCCTGTGTCCAAGTCAGAGCCCTTGCGGGAAAGTTGAGGTGGGGACATCTGTGCTAAGTTTAAGCCTAAGAGTCATCGACCTTCTGGGCCAGCAGACACAGTCTTTCTTGACTGACAGAGGGAACTAGTCCCCTCCCCCTCCTACTAAGTTATGATGTACTGAGCTTATCTGAAACGAGTAACACGGCAAATGGCATTCATTCTCAGGATCTGTCCCCCACTACTACTCATGGCCCCAGTACCACTCACCAGTGCCAAGGCCTGCCACCATGCAGGCACGGATATCCAAGGCCTATTCTGGGAAATAACAAACTGTATACCAGAGGAACTGTAGAACTTTACATATGTGCAAGAGTGACTCTTAAAGGTAGCAGACCACAGGGCAGAGTTAAAAAGACAGATAGGGGATGGTGATCAACAGGGGAGCACTCACCTCAGACTCAGGTTTCAGTGAGCTGATAAGAATACCCAGAACCAGTCCTGACACAATGCTGGGATGAGTCCCAGAAACAGACACAGTGATGGCCTACAGAAAAGGCATGGGTGAAGAGAGTGGAACCTCCTTGATCAGAAAGTTTGGAGACAGACTTGTCAGAATGAACTGGCTACATAAAACCTGAGCCTCCCCATGTGATTAAATTCTCTATGAATTGTGGAGAACTCAAAGGATACTTCCTTCAATAGGAAATGTACTGATGAAGTGGGTCCAAGAATCATTGAGATGTTTTCTGGAGGCAGCCCTTGTAAGCAGGAGTTGCCATGACTCTGCTGCCATGGAACCAAGACCCCTAATATAAAGGGGGTCCCAGATGGTCAAGGCAGGAAAGCAGCACTTGCCGACCAGAAGCAAGTTGGATACAGTTACTATACTGTGCAGCAAGGTTGAATGGCACTTGGGTACCTTGACTGACAGTAGTCTATGGTGATGGGTAATATATCACTGTGTCCCAAGGAGCAAGATGGATGGGCAGTTATAAACACATACAAACAGTGATACACACAAGAGCTGGTGAGCACAAGGCTGACATCAACAGTGATAGAAAAATACAATCCTTTCTTCTATTTTCCAGATTTAAGTCCATTCACAACCCTACAGCTCCATACCCAAACTATATATTTGCAAAATCCTAGAATTCTTTTGGTGCAGTCTACTAATACCAGAACAGGGCCTTTTTAGCTCTGTTCACCCTGTGGTATGTCCCAGCATGGGTTAATGGTCTGGAGGTCATGAATGGTAGGGGTGAGGAAGATTGAAGGCCAGGTCTCCCTGAGGAAAGATTCTGCAACACAAGTGCAAATCTATGTGGAAAATACTTGTGACCATTTTCTGGGGAAATCCAGAAATTTCCAAAACCATTAAATACAGGGTCTGAGCTAACATTAATGACAAGGGACCTAAAACGTGCCACCATGCTTGTCTGACCAGAGGGAGGGCTTACTGAAGCCATGTGACAAGTACAGTTTTAGCCTGAGTCACAGTGGGCCTGATGAGACCACTGACCCCCAGTGCAATTACTTCCCCCATCACTAAATGTGTAATCAGCATAGACAGACATAGTAGCAAGCAAGACCCTACATCTGTTCTGTGACTTGTGGAGTAAGAGCCATTATAGTAATAAATCCAAATACAGTCCCTGAAACCACCTCCTTTCCCACCAAGATTATGAATTGGAAGCCATTCTTCATGACTGAAGGAACCAGAGAGACTGATGCCACAAATCAAAGATTTGAAAGAGGCAGGAAGAGTAGTCCACATCATATCTGCCAATGCCCCCTCTCTGCAGAACCCAGAGGGACCATGTTAGGTGACGATAAGTTACTGTGAAATTAACCAAGCATCAGCCTCAACATCAACTGATGGACTATATGTAATAGCTTTGCCTCTTCAAGCAGGTCNCTGAGAATCAGAGACAGAAGAACAGGAAAAGAAGGTAACACAGAGATTGCAGTTCTTCCCGCCAAACCCAGAATCAGATGCAGGTGGGGAGTCTTGCTTTCCCAGAGCCTGCTCAAGAGGCTAGCTGGGAAGGGTAGGGTAAGAGACACCTCTGTGGGAGGGAGCTGGCAGATTCAGCCTCCCCTTCCTCCCCACCAATGATGGTTCTAAGTCCTAAAGCCCTGTCCTACGCAACTGAAAAAGTGATGGCTTTATATGTGTGTGGTTTGGTTTGTGATACAGTGGCCAACTTGCTAAAGCATCATCTGCTTTTCTTCCAACCCTTCCTCACTTCCTTTCCCCTCACATTTTCAGAGGAATTATATTCCTTAGAAAAAAAATAGACATAAACTTTGCCTCTAGCTTTGTTTTCTAGAGACCTCAAGTGAGAAAATTTGGGAGCCAAGAGACCTTCAGTTTAAGACTTAGGAAATGGAATGCCCACTTATGGAAGACAGTTCTCCATTGGATTCTTTTTGTTTTTTTCTTAGTGAACTTTTTTTTTTAATTTTTATTTTTTAGTTTGTTTTGCTTTACAATACTGTATTCGTTTTGCTATACATTGACATGAATCAGCCACGAGTGTACATGAGTTCCCAGTCCGGAACCTGCCTCCTTCTTCCTGCCCCATACCTTCCCTCTAGATCATCCCCGTGCACCAGTCCCAAGCATCCTGCATCAAACCTAGACTGGCGATTCGTTTCACTTATGATATCATACATGTTACAATGCCACTCTCCCATCCATTGGATTCTTGAGAACAAAGTGGCCCTGCTGGGTCACAGATAAAGGCCTTTGTCTTCAGCCAGCATCCAGGAAACTGTGGCAGGCTAAGTTGTTGGCTTGCAACTAGACTATAATCTTACTCTTCACAGTTCTTGAATGCATCTGTCTGAAACAAGAAGGACTCCATTACTAGTGATAATTGGGACGGTACTAATCCCTGGCAGACATTGACATCACAATTAGTAAGGCTTTCATCTACAGTTGATTGAGATGAAGTGCTCGTAAAGTCTAGGACATTGGAAGGTCAAATGGTGGCATCATCTGATGGATGGGGACAATGATACCTACAAAGGTGGCTGTGTGAAATGGTGATTTTGGAAGGCATCTGAAACCTTGCCAGAAATAAATTAAATCAGGGCAGCTAATTGCCAGCTTCAGGCATGTTCCAAAAGTGTCAGGGCTCTGTATCATTTTAAAAGAGACACTCGTCACCTGCAACTGCAAAGCAGACTATATTGAAAATCAGGCCCAGGATGTGATTTTTACATGTGTTAGACTGGCAGAGATTAAATATACAGCTTCAATCTGTCTCCTGTGTCCAAGTCAGAGCCCTTGCGGGAAAGTTGAGGTGGGGACATCTGTGCTAAGTTTAAGCCTAAGAGTCATCGACCTTCTGGGCCAGCAGACACAGTCTTTCTTGACTGACAGAGGGAACTAGTCCCCTCCCCCTCCTACTAAGTTATGATGTACTGAGCTTATCTGAAACGAGTAACACGGCAAATGGCATTCATTCTCAGGATCTGTCCCCCACTACTACTCATGGCCCCAGTACCACTCACCAGTGCCAAGGCCTGCCACCATGCAGGCACGGATATCCAAGGCCTATTCTGGGAAATAACAAACTGTATACCAGAGGAACTGTAGAACTTTACATATGTGCAAGAGTGACTCTTAAAGGTAGCAGACCACAGGGCAGAGTTAAAAAGACAGATAGGGGATGGTGATCAACAGGGGAGCACTCACCTCAGACTCAGGTTTCAGTGAGCTGATAAGAATACCCAGAACCAGTCCTGACACAATGCTGGGATGAGTCCCAGAAACAGACACAGTGATGGCCTACAGAAAAGGCATGGGTGAAGAGAGTGGAACCTCCTTGATCAGAAAGTTTGGAGACAGACTTGTCAGAATGAACTGGCTACATAAAACCTGAGCCTCCCCATGTGATTAAATTCTCTATGAATTGTGGAGAACTCAAAGGATACTTCCTTCAATAGGAAATGTACTGATGAAGTGGGTCCAAGAATCATTGAGATGTTTTCTGGAGGCAGCCCTTGTAAGCAGGAGTTGCCATGACTCTGCTGCCATGGAACCAAGACCCCTAATATAAAGGGGGTCCCAGATGGTCAAGGCAGGAAAGCAGCACTTGCCGACCAGAAGCAAGTTGGATACAGTTACTATACTGTGCAGCAAGGTTGAATGGCACTTGGGTACCTTGACTGACAGTAGTCTATGGTGATGGGTAATATATCACTGTGTCCCAAGGAGCAAGATGGATGGGCAGTTATAAACACATACAAACAGTGATACACACAAGAGCTGGTGAGCACAAGGCTGACATCAACAGTGATAGAAAAATACAATCCTTTCTTCTATTTTCCAGATTTAAGTCCATTCACAACCCTACAGCTCCATACCCAAACTATATATTTGCAAAATCCTAGAATTCTTTTGGTGCAGTCTACTAATACCAGAACAGGGCCTTTTTAGCTCTGTTCACCCTGTGGTATGTCCCAGCATGGGTTAATGGTCTGGAGGTCATGAATGGTAGGGGTGAGGAAGATTGAAGGCCAGGTCTCCCTGAGGAAAGATTCTGCAACACAAGTGCAAATCTATGTGGAAAATACTTGTGACCATTTTCTGGGGAAATCCAGAAATTTCCAAAACCATTAAATACAGGGTCTGAGCTAACATTAATGACAAGGGACCTAAAACGTGCCACCATGCTTGTCTGACCAGAGGGAGGGCTTACTGAAGCCATGTGACAAGTACAGTTTTAGCCTGAGTCACAGTGGGCCTGATGAGACCACTGACCCCCAGTGCAATTACTTCCCCCATCACTAAATGTGTAATCAGCATAGACAGACATAGTAGCAAGCAAGACCCTACATCTGTTCTGTGACTTGTGGAGTAAGAGCCATTATAGTAATAAATCCAAATACAGTCCCTGAAACCACCTCCTTTCCCACCAAGATTATGAATTGGAAGCCATTCTTCATGACTGAAGGAACCAGAGAGACTGATGCCACAAATCAAAGATTTGAAAGAGGCAGGAAGAGTAGTCCACATCATATCTGCCAATGCCCCCTCTCTGCAGAACCCAGAGGGACCATGTTAGGTGACGATAAGTTACTGTGAAATTAACCAAGCATCAGCCTCAACATCAACTGATGGACTATATGTAATAGCTTTGCCTCTTCAAGCAGGTCAACGTGGACTCCAGTACTTAGTATGTTACCACTGAGTTGACAAATGCTTTTTTTTTTTCTTCCAATATCTGGAATCAAAAGTAACTTTGACTACAATACACCTTCACCAGAATAGCTTTAGGGCTCTGTTAATTCTCCGTCATAATCTAGAGCTCAGGGAATTTGACATTCTGCAGAACGTTGTGACATTCTGAGGAAAAACACTGGTCTCTTTCTTTGATGATATCATACTAATTGTACCAGTGAACAGGAAGTGGTAAGTACTTCACATTCTTTAATAAGAGGATATATACCTTCTGGCAGATGAGATATGAACCTCACAAATACTTGGACCTCACAAATCTGTGCCATTCCTAGAGCTTCCAAAGGTTTGGGGCATTCCTGGACATCCCTTTAAAGAATAGGAAAAATCAGCATAACTTTGTTGAGTCCTACCCCAAGGCCACAGAATGGAGCCCACAACTAAGGTCATCGCTTTGTAACCATTGCCAAAAGCTCCCTGATCATCACTAACAAGCTTCCTGACTCTAAATTAGGCAAAGATGCCCACTCCAGTCAACATCCTATTGCACCCTAACCTATCTCCTAAACCCAACCTTCTAGCTGGAATTTTGTTTGTCTTGAGGCTATAAAAGCTACTAGCCCATGAAAACTGTTGACTCTCCCTGGTCTGTCAGGAGGTCGACCCACTGCACTTGCAGTGCCTTCATAATCTCTGCTCTTTTTTTCTTAATAAACTCACTTCCTTCTGAAATGCTCTGTGTTTGGAAATTCTTTTCCAACCCATGCTCAGACTGCCTCAATAACCTTGTACACCTACTACTATGAAAACAGCATAGGACTTGTTGGAATGCTTTAGGTTTCAATGCCTTGCTTAGAACACTTGGGAAAATTTCTCAAATGTGTTTTCCTGGGGATCAGGAGGCTGCCAGAAGAAGAGGAGACTCTGTAGCAAGTTCAGACTGGTACAAGTTCTCCTCCACTTGAACTGCACAGTATAGAAAGTTGGATGGTGCAGGAGGAATCCATAGAGGTTAAAGATGCTGGGCCAGTTCCTTATGAGATCTGTGGTGAAGAGCTGGAGAGTTCTTGAGCAAAACTATGTCCTCTGCACCCAAGAACTACCTTGTTTGAAAAATAGCTCCTTGTGAGCTACTGGGTCCCCAATGAAATTGACATCTGAACTTGGAACATCTAGTGACTATATGACTTGAGCTGTCCATCAAGAACTGAGTATTCATATTAGTATATGCATAGAGTTACAGAGCCAGGGTAGTGTTAGAGCAATTCACTGTATGGTTAAAGTAGCATGTTTGGTAGCAGACTTCAGCAGATCTAACAAGCAGAAGTAAACTGAATGAAAAGATAAATTCATGGTTAAGTGACTACCATGTCACTTAATTACACAGTACCAACACCTTTTTGTCAATTCATATCACTGGCTACACAGGGGATTCTCTATGACTAACTGATGGAGGAAGAATAAATAGCCTGGATCACAGGTGAGTTTTAGGAAATCCTGGCAATGGACATGGACCATTCACCTGGAGGCAAAGGGGTAGCATACAGTTTACCATCACTTTAAGTGAAGGGAGAAGTGGTCTGTAGTCTAGACATGACCTTCTGGAAGTGGTAAGTAACTTGGCCAATAGTTCAGCAGCTGGGAGGAATAAACCTGGAAATTAAGAAGGAGGTGTAGATGGACTGATAGATGTGCTCAAACAGTTCGAAAAGCTTTCTATCCTACGAATGCCTGTGAGAAAGAATCCATTCCTGAGAAAGTTTTCAAGACCCAAGCTGGACAAGACGATGTCAGTGGACATTGTGAGCCAGCTTTTCATGGGCGGACCAGCACGGACTCCTGCCACCACTGAATGCCCCATCTTTCAGCAGCACAGACAGATGCCACGTTCTCAAGAGGGCATGATGGCTTGGAAAGACCAACCTGCTGGCGGGTTGATATCACTTAGCCCCTTTCATATCTGAAGGTGCATCAGTTCATCCTCACGGAGATACAGCCACTCTGCAGATAGGAGTTTGCCAGTCTGCTTGCAATATTTCTGCCAGAAATCCAGAGCAAGTGCTTATAAAATGCCTGGTCTGCTGATGGGCGTCCAAATAACGTCTCAGACCAAAGGCTCCCAATTATGCTCACAGTAGAAGCCGACCTCCTTATGGCAGCCAACACAGCACTTTGTACATGTCCCCAGCCCCACCTCTCTGGCCTCTCCTCCCTACCCACTCTGCTGCAGCCCCACTTTCTAGTCCGCCATCCCCTGGGCCCACTCCTGCCTTAGGGAGTGCCATCTCCACACTCCCCCCTCCATGGTATGTTTTGCCTGGAACAGTCTTTCCCTGGACATCTTCCCCACTAACTCCCTCACCTCCTCCAGACTTTGCTTCCATGTCACATTCTCACAGAGTCTACCCACTACACAGCTTAACAGTAACACCTGCCCACTCTCATCCCTTCCCTCCACAGCATCCCTAACTCCCCACTGCTCACAAGACGGCAGCCCCACACCCCTGCTCTGTGGAAATGCTCACCTCACTGTGAGCATATAGCCAAGGGAAAAGGTATTATCCCAATCCCTCAAACTCAGTCACTTCCCAAACTGGAGGCAGCCATATAACTACTCAAGATCACTGCCTTTGCCCACGTGGAGGCGAGTGTTCTAGGAAACCACTCCCTCTTCTGTGGTTCCTGCGGCTTCAGCCCACACCCACCCCATCACTTCTCAATACACTGTTTAAGGACCTTTGCACCCTCTGAACTTTACAGGTTTTGTCATCTGCTCTGGTTAGAGGACAACTTTGCCCTAACAGGTTCCAACTGTTGGTACCTCCCTCACACACAAGAACTTGGGAGTTGCAGGCACCCCAGAGACCTATCACCCCCTGACTTTGATCCAGTCTGAGTGTAAGTGGGGCTTGTCTCTAGCTGGTGCTTGGAAGAGGCTCCGTTAACAGTAATGGGCCCTCTGGATGTTTCAAGGACAGAACCAGCTAGTGGATTCAGAGCTCCTGGCAGGATTGAAGGCTGCTGAACTCAGGACTAGGGGAAGGAGTGGAGGCAGGGAGGAGATACTCCCACTGGCAATTCAGCTCTGCCTGCAGAACCAGGGGGTTCTTTACAGACACACTCTCAGTCTCTCATTAAAGTCAAAGGGAGCACAGGCCTCAGTCTCTTAGCCACTTTCTAAAATGTGCTATTTGCGATTCAATTTCACATGGCCTGCAGAGGCAATAAAGGGCAAAGGGAATTACCCTGCCATGCATTCCAGAAATGCTCCCTGCACACCCACACTCCCGGGGATAACAATTTGCCAATATAACCTTTAATTAAATGAACAGAAATCATGCAGATCCCATGGTGGAGGAAGTCACTAAATAGAGGGAAATTATGTATGAGTTGCCCCCAGCCACTCATTTCAACTCGAATAGGATCTGTCAGTGGGGGATGCAAAGTGCTGCAAGATTAAAATGGGAGACTCCTCTTCCCTGGCCTCCACGGGGTCTGCCAGCCAGGAGGAAGGCGGGGCACCGGCGGCACACACGAGGCGGTAGCGAGGGCGTGGCGCCACCTAGAGGAGAACGCAGGGAGAACGGGACCGCCCGCGAGAAGCTAAGATACCCAGTCCCAGAGATGCCGCCCAAGGGGTTCACTCTAGCTCTCAATGTCACATCTCAAAAGCAGCGTTCTCTTTATAGGCAAAAGCACTGCAGATTCCTGCAATCCTAAAACAACTGCTGAGTGACAGCATGAGCTCACCTGGGGAGGAGAAAAGACCAGCAAAATGTCCCCTGTCTTCTCTCTCTCATCCGTCACCTCCCCTCTCCTCCAGGACCACTGCCTTACTCTACTCACAGCCTTCATTGTCACCTGCCCAGAGGACTGCCAGACGAAAGGAACCCTGACCTGTCCCTCCCAAGCCAGTCACCTCTCACCCCGAGTTCACAACCCACCCCCTTCCATTCCAAACACACGCCTAACACATGCCTGAAAAAGTCAGCTTGAAGTTCATAGCTTTTATCTGCTCAAAATTCTGCCAGTATCTTCCCTGCCCCAAGGATAGGGCCCCACCTCTCGGCCTCACGTTCCAAACTCCACTGATCATCCCAGTCTTAACTGCCATGACCCCCATTCGCATCCTAGCCTGGGCCAAACTCAAACCTGGGCCACATCCTTCGCCTGTCATCTCTGCGTGTCCATGCATACCATGCCCTCCGCATGATATGCCGAACCCTACTTCTGTCTCCACCCCATAATTCCATATTTGGACTAACCCCAAGCCTGCTGCTTCCATGAAGTTCTCCCCCACTGGGATTCATCTCATCCTTCTTTACTGTAGTTTCTCTCTCATTCTATCTTGCAAGGTAGTTATATTTTCTCCTAGTCTAGAGGGTAAACTCTTTTGAGGGTGGGAAACTTCACTGTTGTGTCTGGGTTATATACACATAGAGAAACCAGAGACACTTGATAAATGTTGGCTGGGTAGAATTTAATTTTGAAAATTGTGTATTTTTGTGGGACTGGCACAAGGATCAGCTTTACTTAGCAGAGAAAAGAATCTCTCCTACTATGCCAAGCATTAGACAAATCACTGGAGAGGAGACTTCTGAGGTGCTGAGGCTTTGAGAAAGGAGAGGCATCTTACAGGATGCCTGGGGCAGGGTGAGAAAGAGATGGACTTGCACAGCTAGAATTTACTAGCTCAGGGCTACTTGAGAAGTCTTCTGATCACTCTTGGGAAACTCTTCAAGGCTTAGGAAACGTGAGGTATAGAAAGTTAAAACCGTGTGGACACTGCTTAACCCTTGGATCCCAGTTCCATTCTAGCCTCCTGAAAGGGACCCTTCCAACTGTTCTGGGTCACTAGGTTCCCTGCCTTAGCTGACATCAGTACTACAGAGCCTTTTTGTTTTTGTTTTTTTCAACTTTTATTGGCCTATAGTTGCTTTACAATGCTGCATTAGCTTCTGCTGTACAGCAAAGGAATAAGCTGTACATAGACATATATCCCCTCTTTTTTTGGATTTCCTTCCCAGTTCAGTTCAGTTCAGCCGCTCAGTCGTGTCCGACTCTTTGCGACCCCATGAATCGCAGCACGCCANCGTGGACTGTAGTGCCCCAGGCTCCTCTGTCCCTGGGATTCTCCAGGCAAGAATACTGGAGTGGGTAGCCATTTCCTTCTCCAGGGGATCTTCCCAACCTAGGGATGAAACCCAGGTCTTCTGCACTGCAAGCAGATTCTTCACCATCTGAGCCATTACTTCAATGAAATTTACTTGGCTCAGATGGTAAAGTGTCTGTCTACAATGTGAGAGACCCGGGTTCAGTCCCTGGGTTGGGAAGATCCCCTGGAGAAGGAAATGGCAAATCCACTCCAGTATATTGCCTGGAAAATCCCATGGACAGAGGAGCTTGGAAGGCCGTAGGGTCGCAAAGAGTCAGACATGACTGAGCGACTTCACTTCACCTCACCTCACCAAAAAAATACATTGGGCATTAACATTAAATATAGGAAAAAATAACAAAGGCTACCTAGGGACTCATCTTGGTGCTGAAACACAAATAATTGCTCACAGCCAGCACAGAGCTTAGGATTACTACTGCCGGTTGAGGGGGTGGGGTATTTCTGTCTTTGAAATTCTGCTTTGATTTCTCTCTACTAGGTCCAAGGAACTTTCTTTTAACCAGATGGCAGCATTGTCCAAAACAGGCATTGCCTTTGCAGTGGGATGAAAGAACTGAGAGTGTCAGTCACTCAGTCGTGTCCGACTCTTTGCAACCCCGTGGACTGTAGCCCACCAGGCTCCTCTGTCCATGGNTTTCTCTCTACTAGGTCCAAGGAACTTTCTTTTAACCAGATGGCAGCATTGTCCAAAACAGGCATTGCCTTTGCAGTGGGATGAAAGAACTGAGAGTGTCAGTCACTCAGTCGTGTCCGACTCTTTGCAACCCCGTGGACTGTAGCCCACCAGGCTCCTCTGTCCATGGGACTCTCCAAGCAAGAATACTGGAGAGGATTGCCATGCCCTTCTCCAGGGGATCTTCCTGACCCAGGGATATTTTGCTGTTTAAGGGCAGCCTGAGGAACTCGAGGAGGGGAAAAGAAGGGAGAAGAGAAGGCAAATAGGATGCAGTGAAGAAAGAAATGCTTCTAAAAATAAATAATCTACAGGATATATTGTACAATGCAGTGAAAACCCCAATATTTTATCATTATAAATGGAATATAACCTTTAAAAATTATGATTTACTGTGGTGTACACCTGAAACAATATTGTACACCAACTACACCTTCATAAAAAATAAATTTAAAAAAATTTTTCAAAGAAGTTCTAACAATGTAGTTACAACATTAGTAAATACCTTGAAACAGCAAATCATTTATCTCTTTTTAGAAAAGTCATGATACCTCATCTGCCACCTTTTCCTTCTTCAAGTTATTGTTTTAGGTCTTAGTATTCAGAATAGTTTTGGTATTTAAGCCTTTGGATATACAGTAGGTTATAAGAAAATACGCAGTATCTTTTTTTAGGAAGGCATGAGGGTCTTCTGGCCTTGGGAGGCTCCAGTCCTAGCTCTGACCCTGCCATTAACCTGCCCAGTGGGCACAGGGCAAAGCCTCAGAGTACTGATTTGTAAAACGAGGTGTTTGATCAAACTGTTCCCGCTGCCCTTCCTGAACTTCCTCTGATAACCTAACGCAGTGTAGAGACCAAGAATGAAGTAACCAGACTTGGATAATGCCTGCCTTGAATCACGGTCTTGCTATTTATGTTACAACTGTGCCAAGCCTCAATTTCCTCAAGTATAATGATAACGAAAATATTGCCTACTTCATAGAACATCTACAAACACTAAGGATGTGTGTAAAATACCTACCCGGGCACTGGCATATACTAAGCTTAAAAGAAAACAAGTTGCTTACTGTGATTAGTCGTAAGAATCACCTGTGAGAAATAGCCAGGCTCTAAGACAGAAAGCGCAGGTCACTTTACATTTAACAAGAAGGATGAAACGAGTCTTTTTCTATTTCTTTTTTTGGCTGTGCTGGTGGCCGTGGCAGGTGAACTCCCAGCTGCAGAAAGTGGGATCCAGTTCTCTGATCAGGGGTGGAACCAGGGAACTCAGAGTCTTAGCCACTTGACCACCAGGGGAGTCCTAAAAATGAATCTTTCAATTAACCGTTTCCTCATTTCAAAGAGACTATCTCATTCTAAGACTTTTAGAAAATATTTTTTTAAGCATTAGTTCTTCTGAGGAAACATACCCGGAAGGTGAGGCAGAATTCTTTCTAAAACACAAAACTTTGGAGATAAAATGACTCAGTGATTTTAAACTGTGGTATTACTGAATCCAAGTCTTTCAAACTTCAACATCCATCCATTAAGTCGCAGAATGCACTGTTCTAAAATCCTACATACAATTGCTGTAATCTGTGTTCTCTCTTTTTGGAGGCTCTGTCAAAGCCTGATTCTTTTCAAGGAGGGAAGCTGAAGAAACCATTACCAAAACATTTCTGCTCGACCCTCCGCTTGTGATGGCCGTTTCCGGTCAGCGAGCGGCAGCTGCTTTTGATATCCAGTTGCCATCTTCCTCTGCACCTGCCCACTCAGCCCATGTCCCAGAGAATTCGCGGCAAGCATGGTCTCAGGGCCAGGAGCCTGGCAGGCTTCCAGGGTCTTGATACACAGCTGGGAACAGGGTCCTGCCTTACCGAATCAGCTCACTGTGGCTTATAGGTGACACTCATGAAAGAGCTCAAGAAGTATTTACGAAGATTGATTTTTGCTGGCAACTACGGGAGACAGACATGGGGCCATGAAGAGGAAAATAGAAAACATCACCAGGGTTTTTTCCTTGTGCCCCGGTACCTATGCTCTGACTGTTGGCAATAAGGTTATATGATGCTAAAGGCCTGCCAAAAATAGCAGCAGCCATAAAAAGGAAATTTAGGTATGTGCTACACCATGGACTTCCCTGGTGGCTCAGACAGTTAAGCGTCTGTCTACAATGCGGGAGACCTGGGTTCGATCCCTGGTTCGGGAAGATCCCCTGGAGAAGGAAATGGCAGCCCACTCCAGTACTATTGCCTATAAAACCCCATGGACGGAGGAGCCTGGTAGAACAGTCCATGGGGTCGCAAAGAGTCAGACACAGCTGAGCGACTCCACTTCACACCATGGATGGACTTTGAAGCCATTATGCGAAGTGAAAGAAACCAGACCCAGAAGTATGAATATTGTATGATTCCATTTACGTGCGATCCCCAGCAGAGGCAAATCCATGGAGCCCGAAAGCAGATTTGGGCTGCCCCAAGTTGACGGGAGAGGAGGGAAGAAAAGGGAGCTGTTGTCTAGTGAGTACCGAATTTATGCTGAGGACAAAAAAGTTTTAGAAATGGACAGTGGTGGTGGTTACACAGTCTTGTATGTAAATATAACGTCACTGAATTACACACTTACACAGGTTAAAACGATGAATACTGTTCAGTATGTGCTGTGCTTAGTTGCTCAGTCTTGTCCGACTCTTTGCGACCCCATGGACTGGGCCACCAGGCTCCTCAGTCCGTGGGGATTCTCCAGGCAAGAATACTGGAGTGGGTTGCCATGGAAGATCTCCAGGAGATCTTCCCACCCCAGGGATCAAACCCAGGGCTCCTGCATTGCAGGTGGATTCTGTACAGTCTGAGCCAGCAGGCAAGCCCAGGAAGCCTGGAGCGGGTAGCCTATCCCTTCTGGAGGGGAACTTCCTGACCCACTAACTGAACTGGGGTCTCCTGCACTGCAGTGGATTCTTTACCAGTTGAGCTACCTGGGCAGCCCTCCTGTTTTGTATATTTTAGCACCATTGAAAGAAAACAAAACAATCAAGGTGGTGGGGGGGGGGGTGGGTAGAGGGGGGCGGAGAGGGTTTTCCCTGAACAGGGAAATCTTGTTCATTTCAGTTTCTCAGAGAAACAAGCAACTTCAGATCCAACTTAAACAGGAATCATTTGAACAACTTGCTTAGGTATCACACAGACCAGCGTCAAGAGAATGGTCATCTTTGGAAGGGTGGAAAGGATACAAGGATTAGTGGAGAGTTCCTTTGACTATCTCTGTAACTATTTTAAGAGAAATCTGAACAAACTATGGCAAAACAGTATCTGTTTGATCTGCAGTTTATAAGCATCTGTTATATAGAACTCTTGTACTAAATAGATAAACTTTTCACACCTTCAGCTTCTATCCTCAAATCTCCAACAGCCCTTCCCCATCCTCACTTTCTGCTAACCTTGCTTCTACTTCCCAGAGAACATGGACCCCAGGAAACTTCCTGAGCCTCCCTGACGATACCCACCCCACCCCCACCAGCAGCTAGACACACACATCCTGCTTTCTTGCTCACCACCACAAAGGGACTGTCTACATCCAGTTCCCCTTGTCAGCTAGGCAAGGCTGTCTCTGCAGTAATTCTCTATTGCCTCTCCCCTCTGCTAGAACATATTCTCCATAAAGGCAGGGATCCTGTCTATAGGCTTTTCTGGTGTATCCTAAACTGGAGATCAGTCATTGGCATGTAGTACACTCGCAAAAGATATTTGTTAAATGAACAAATATATTATTTTTCTATATGTTTGAACTATTTCAATATTTTTGAAATAAAATATTTGAACAGATAAACATAACTTGATTGTGTGACATATTTGGAATAAATGATTCTTCCCTGTTATTCCCCTAAACCATTTAAATGTCTTAGTTCAGTTCAGTTCAGTCGCTCAGTTGTGTCTGACTCTTTGCGACCCCATGAATCGCAGCACGCCAGGCCTCCCTGTCCATCACCAACTCTCAGAGTTCACTCAGACTCACGCCCATCGAGTCGGTGATGCCATCCAGACATCTCATCCTCGGTCGTCCCCTTCTCCTCCTGCCCCCAATCCCTCCCAGCATCAAAGTCTTTTCCAATGAGTCAACTCTTCCCATGAGGTGGCCAAAGTACTGGAGCTTCAGCTTTAGCGTCATTCCTTCCAAAGAAATCCCAGGCAGGGCTGATCTCCTTCAGAATGGACTGGTTGGAGCTTCTTGCAGTCCAAGGGACTCTCAAGAGTCTTCTCCAACACCACAGTTCAAAAGCATCAATTCTTTGGCGCTCAGCCTTCACAGTCCAACTCTCAGATCCATACATGACCACTGGAAAAACCATAGCCTTGACTAGACAGACCTTAGTCAGCAAAGTAATGTCTCTGCTTTTGAATATGCTATCTAGGTTGGTTGTAACTTTTCTTCCAAGGAGTAAGTGTCTTTTAATTTCATGGCGGCAGTCACCATCTGCAGTGATTTTGGAACCCAAAAAAATAAAGTCTGAAACTGTTTCCACTGTTTCCCCATCTATTTCCCATGAAGTGACAGGACCGGACGCCATGATCTTCATTTTCTGAATGTTGAGCTTTAAGCCAACCTATTCACTCTCCTCGTTCACTTTCATCAAGAGGCTCTTTAGTTTCTCTTCACTTAGGGTTTCTTAAAACACTAAAAATAGAGTTGCCATATGATTAAGCAATCCCACTCCTAGGGATATACCCAGGAAAGATAAAAGCTCTACTTCTAAAAGATCCATATATTAGCAGCACTATTTACAATAGCCAAGATATAGAAGCAACCAAAATATCCATCAACAGATGAATAAAAAAGACATGGTATGTATGTGTGTGTGTGTGAGATGGAACATTACTCAGTCACAAAAATGAGTGAAATAATGTCATTTGTAGCAAGATGGATGGACTTAGAGATCACCATACTAAGAGAAGTCAGACAGAGACAAATATATTATGTCACTTACATGTAGAATCTAAAAAAAGGATACATATGAACTTATTTACAAAACAAAGATAGAGTCACGGACATAGAAACAAACTTATGGTTACCAAAGAGTAGAGGGGGTGAGGAGGGATAAATTAGGAGTTTGGGATTAACAAATTCATGCTACTATATATAAAATGTGAAAACAGCAAGCTACTGTATAAAGCAGAGAACTACATTCAATGTCTTATAATAACCTATAATGAGAAATAACCCACATATATATATATATATATAATATACAATGGGAAAAAACCTATATATATATATATAATATACAATGGGAAAAAACATATATATATATATATATATAATTAAATCATCTTGATATGCACCTGAAACTAACACAATTGTAAATCAACCAAACTTCAGGTGAAAAATTTGTCTTTTAATTAAAAAAAAAAAGAAAATGTCCCAGGGGTACCAATATTTCAACATCTGACTCATGCGTCCCAGGAGCCACACGCAAAAGACGCTGTCGTCCATATGTTCCATATTCTTCTGGAAATAGGGCTGTCTCCCATTCCATGGCATAGCGTCTCTGGACATTGGATACCAAGGAATTTATGGAGCTCTCAGCAGTCAAGAAATGTGAAAGTCACTTCAGTACAGACAAAATCAGAGCCATCAGAATAGAAGCGGTTAAGCGCTGAATGCACTTTTTAGACAGCAGAAAGTGCAAAGGTTTCTGCTACTCTGTGACTAATTATAAGACTAAACACCTTGAGTCTGAAAAGCGTGCTGTGTTTCTCAAAACGCTAAATGAAGTGTGGCTCGTAGCACAAAAGTGGTTATTCTTTGCTTGGCCTCTGTGCTTCCTGCCATCAAAGCAGGGCATGAAGACCGTCATTAAAGGATTTTTTTCTTCTGACCTACTTGAGAACGCTCTGAAATTACCAGTTGTAAAACATTCTGGAAACTTGAAAATGTTGGCCTTAACAGTGACCGGGGTGGGGCTGTGGGGGAGGAGAGGGAGATGGCCGAATGTGTATCTTGAGGGAGGTCTCTTCCAGCAGAATGGTGTAGATACTTTTTTGTTTAAAAAATTTTCACTCTGATAAGTGACCTGATTAAAAGTTGGAGGTTTGGGGACAGTCTTTTATGATCTATTCTAAATTACAATTAAGAACAGGGTAACAGTTTTTTATCTTGAATATAAGTTAACAAAAATTTAAATTTACGTCTACATCCTGCATGTGCTATTTCTACAGCTAGTTATCCCGTTGCACCTTAAATCCAGTACACTTAGTACTGGGGGGAGGATTTTAAACATGCTTTCTCTTGAACACATGGTACTTGGACGCAGCCTTGAATAGATTTTGGGAGTGGAGGTTAAGCTTTAAAGAATAGAATTTCTCTTCTAGACAAAATCATGCTCCATGACTTAATTTAGAGGAAAACCAGACCCAAGGATCAGAACAGCTTGTTAAGACTCAAGAATTCTGAGTGGAGTAAGTCAGACAGAGGGGAAATATCATATGACATCCCTTATATGTGGAATCTAGAAAGAAATGTTAGAAATGAAGTTACTGACAAAAGAGACTCACAGACTTAGAAAATGAACTTACAGTTGCCGGGGGGAGGGAGAGTCAGGGACTTTGGGATGGACATGTCCACACGGCTCCATTTAACACGGACCACCGACAAGGCCCTGCTGTAGCGCAGGGAGCTCAGCTCAGTGTTACCTGACTGCCTGGACGCGAGGGGGCGCTTAGGGGAGAATGGACACCTGTACCTGCGTGGCTGAGCGCCTTCCCTGCTCACCTGAAACTGTCGCAACATTGTCAGTCTGCTGCACCCTGATACAAAATAAAGTCTAAAATAAAATGTCTTTTTTCACAACAACAACAGGGACTCAAGAATTCTAGTCATTTCTCTGGGCTTGTCCTTAATCCAAAGCGTTAATGATGGCTTTCACCTCCCCGCAGCTCAGTGTCTACATCTGATCTTGTGATAAAAGTGCCACCCGGGGTTTTAGGGTGGGGATTCAGCGTCCTCACTGGTGCCTCCTTGGCGGCTCAGCCCCACATGAGCAATCAGGACTTACATGCTGAGCCGTTGAAGTCTGTCGTCAGTGCTACCGAATTTGTGCTCATGAACTTGCTTGTTCTTAGCGTAAGAATGCGTGTGTGCGTGCCAGGCCTCTTCAGTCACGTCCAACTCTCTGCAACGCTATGGACCCGCCAGGCTCCTCTGTCCATGGCATTCTCAGCCCGAATACCGGAGTAGGTTGCCATGCCCTCCTCCAGGGGATCTTCCAGACCCAGAAATCGAACCCACGTCTCTTACACCTCCTGCAGCAGCAGGCAGGTTCTTTACCACTAGCATCACCTGGGAAGCATAAGATTAAGTAATTGTTTTCTGTTTCTCTTCCATGAGAACAAGAAAATATTTACAAAGGAGATCCAGATATGGTAGTCATCACAGTCTAAAGTCAAGGTACAGAGTGAAAGCTAATTACGTTAAAGGATATTGACTCTCTTAAGAAATTTCCAACTACCTTCAAATTTAATCAAGTGCTCATCTGTATAAATCCAACTAAATCCAGGGGTCCTAGTAACACTTTTAAAGGTTAGTTGTCTTAACAGACTCACAGACTTAGAGAATGAGCTTATGGTTGCCGGGAGGGAAGGACGGAGGGAAGAGGTATTTAGGGAGCCTGGGGTCAACATGTACACACTGCTAGATTTAAAATGGATAACCAGGGACTTCCCTGGGGGCCCAGGGGTTAAGAACCCACCTTCCAGTGCAAGGGAGGAGTTTGATCCCTGGTCAGGGAACTAAGACTTCACACGCCNGACTCTTTGCGACCCCATGAATCGCAGCACGCCAGGCCTCCCTGTCCATCACCAACTCCCAGAGTTCACTCAGACTCACGTCCATCGAGTCAGTGATGCCATCCAGCCATCTCATCCTCGGTCGTCCCCTTCTCCTCCTGCCCCCAATCCCTCCCAGCATCAGAGTCTTTTCCAATGAATCAACTCTTCGCATGAGGTGGCCAAAGTACTGGAGTTTCAGCTTTAGCATCATTCCTTCCAAAGAAATCCCAGGGCCGATCTCCTTCAGAATGGACTGGTTGGAGCTTCTTGCAGTCCAAGGGACTCTCAAGAGTCTTCTCCAACACCACAGTTCAAAAGCATCAATTCTTTGGCGCTCAGCCTTCACAGTCCAACTCTCAGATCCATACATGACCACTGGAAAAACCATAGCCTTGACTAGACAGACCTTAGTCAGCAAAGTAATGTCTCTGCTTTTGAATATGCTATCTAGGTTGGTTGTAACTTTTCTTCCAAGGAGTAAGTGTCTTTTAATTTCATGGCGGCAGTCACCATCTGCAGTGATTTTGGAACCCAAAAAAATAAAGTCTGAAACTGTTTCCACTGTTTCCCCATCTATTTCCCATGAAGTGACAGGACCGGACGCCATGATCTTCATTTTCTGAATGTTGAGCTTTAAGCCAACCTATTCACTCTCCTCGTTCACTTTCATCAAGAGGCTCTTTAGTTCCTCTTCACTTAGGGTTTCTTAAAACACTAAAAATAGAGTTGCCATATGATTAAGCAATCCCACTCCTAGGGATATACCCAGGAAAGATAAAAGCTCTACTTCTAAAAGATCCATATATTAGCAGCACTATTTACAATAGCCGATATATAGAAGCAACCAAAATATCCATCAACAGATGAATAAAAAAGACATGGTATGTATGTGTGTGTGTGTGAGATGGAACATTACTCAGTCACAAAAATGAGTGAAATAATGTCATTTGTAGCAAGATGGATGGACTTAGAGATCACCATACTAAGAGAAGTCAGACAGAGACAAATATATTATGTCACTTACATGTAGAATCTAAAAAAAGGATACATATGAACTTATTTACAAAACAAAGATAGACTCACGGACATAGAAACAAACTTATGGTTACCAAAGAGGAGAGGGGGTGAGGAGGGATAAATTAGGAGTTTGGGATTAACAAATTCATGCTACTATATATAAAATGTGAAAACAGCAAGCTACTGTATAAAGCAGAGAACTACATTCAATGTCTTATAATAACCTATAATGAGAAATAACCCACATATATATATATATATATAATATACAATGGGAAAAAACCTATATATATATATATAATATACAATGGGAAAAAACATATATATATATATATAATTAAATCACCTTGATATGCACCTGAAACTAACACAATTGTAAATCAACCAAACTTCAGGTGAAAAATTTGTCTTTTAATTAAAAAAAAAAAAGAAAATGTCCCAGGGGTACCAATATTTCANTATATATATATATATAATATACAATGGGAAAAAACATATATATATATATATATATAATTAAATCATCTTGATATGCACCTGAAACTAACACAATTGTAAATCAACCAAACTTCAGGTGAAAAATTTGTCTTTTAATTAAAAAAAAAAAGAAAATGTCCCAGGGGTACCAATATTTCAACATCTGACTCATGCGTCCCAGGAGCCACACGCAAAAGACGCTGTCGTCCATATGTTCCATATTCTTCTGGAAATAGGGCTGTCTCCCATTCCATGGCATAGCGTCTCTGGACATTGGATACCAAGGAATTTATGGAGCTCTCAGCAGTCAAGAAATGTGAAAGTCACTTCAGTACAGACAAAATCAGAGCCATCAGAATAGAAGTGGTTAAGCGCTGAATGCACTTTTTAGACAGCAGAAAGTGCAAAGGTTTCTGCTACTCTGTGACTAATTATAAGACTAAACACCTTGAGTCTGAAAAGCGTGCTGTGTTTCTCAAAACGCTAAATGAAGTGTGGCTCGTAGCACAAAAGTGGTTATTCTTTGCTTGGCCTCTGTGCTTCCTGCCATCAAAGCAGGGCATGAAGACCGTCATTAAAGGATTTTTTTCTTCTGACCTACTTGAGAACGCTCTGAAATTACCAGTTGTAAAACATTCTGGAAACTTGAAAATGTTGGCCTTAACAGTGACCGGGGTGGGGCTGTGGGGGAGGNCTGTTCTCCCACACTTAAATCCTTCTGCTGAGTCCCGCTGGCCAAACTCCTTGAAAGTCTTCAGGCATGGAGTCTATATAATACAGCCTCCTTAAGTCCAAACCAGGTAGAGAAGTTTAGAAAGTGGATTTGGAGTACTACTCATTTCATGAATAGATTAAATATTCATTAGGTATTTTTCTTCTAACAAGTAGTTTAAATATTAACTATATATAACAGTAAATAGATTTGATTAATTTACTTGAATTCTATCAATTTGATTATTTACTTGAATTCTATTGATGAATTAAATCAATAATTAATTTAACCTAGATTTGACTATTGCTTTTATTAGAAGATAAACTCATTAAAAATTATACTCTCATTTTAAAGAATAAATATCACGAGGATAATAACTCAAGGTAATTAATAATCATTTAGTTTGCACTTAGCACAATTCCAAATAGATCAAGCTTTACAGTCTATTGATAAAAGATGAATAAAGCATCATGGATTCAGTTTGATGGCTGGTAACAATAGAAAGGGGAAAGAAAGAAAGGGGAACAGTTAAAAAAGCATGAACCAGTGGAGAATTATTGAAGGCATAATGATATCATATCCCAGAATGTCAACATGGGAATGAGTTTGGAAGAAAGTTCAGAGGTACAAACAGATAAACAACATAACTAAGTGGATAGAAATGAGTGATGAATTTCCTAAATTGGTAATATGATATGAATTAAATCTATTTCTAGCCCAAATCAGAATAAAAGAGAAAAGGCAGGTTTTTATGGGTGCAGGAGAAAAGGATGATACACAGTAGTGTTTTTGTAGCTGATGAGGTTCAGTTACTTGTGGGACATCTATGATCTATTTTCAGAAAGATCTAGATACACAGGGAAACATAATGATATATGGAGTAACATTCTTATTTTAAAAGCTATTATAGAAGCTAAGTAAAATTGTCCTTTTAAATCAGCAAATATTCATTTTCTATAAGAATATGCTTTGGATATATGGACTGCAGCCTACCAGGCTCCTCCATCCATGGGATTTTCCAGGCAAGAGTACTGCAGTGGGTTGCCATTGCCTTCTCCTTGATTATATATAATAAATCTAAATATTAGCATAAAGTACAAGTTTCTCAAGAAAAATATTCATAATTTTGATTTAAATCATAGTCTCATGTTTTTAAGTGGCTAAAGAAAAGTACAAAGAGAATGAATTACATGTAATAATAAGTAATAGCAAAAACACTACATTAACCTAAAATGATAATTATGATGATAGTAGTTAACATTTACATACTGTCTATGTACCAGGAATTATTCAAAGCCATGTGTTATTTCATGTCCTTTACATAAAATTACTCATACATTCCTCAGAGTATGTTTACGAATTTTCATTTTACTAAGGAGACATCTANTGGTATTCCCATCTCTCTCAGAATTTTCCACAGTTTATTGTGATCCACACAGTCAAAAGTTTTGGCTTAGTCAGTAAAGCAGAAATACATGTTTTTCTGGAACTCTCTTGCTTTTTCCATGATCCAGCGGATGTTGGCAATTTGATCTCTGGTTCCTCTGCCTTTTCTAAAACCAGCTTGAACATCAGGAAGTTCATGGTTCACGTATTGCTGAAGCCTGGCTTGGAGAATTTTGAGCATTACTTTACTAGCGTGTGAGGTGAGTGCAATTGTGCGGTAGTTTGAGCATTCTTTGGCAGTTAGGTCATCAGAATGCTCAGTGGCGTTCCTTAGGCTATACAGTAGGTTCTCATTGTGGGCGTGTGTTCTCTGTCACTTCAGTCATGTCTGACTCTTTGTGACCCTATGGATTGTAGCCCACCAGGCTCCTCTGTCCATGGGATTCTCCAAGCCAGAATGCTGGAGTGAGCTGCCATGCCCTCCTCCATGGGATCTTCCTGATCCAAGGATTGAACCTGCATTTCTTATGTCGTCTACACTGGCAGCCAGGGTCTTTACCCAATGCCACCTGAGAAGTCCCAGGTTCTCATTAGTTACCTATTTTACATATAGCATTATTAGCACTAGATTTCATGTTGCCTGTAGTATCCACTGAAGTTCCATGAGCAGTACCATAATGGCTTATCAACTTGCCTATAGATTATGTCTGAAGCTTCTGAATGGCCCCTAGTGGCCAGTACTCAGCTAGGCACGAGTTGTGCTCAATCCCTGCCTATGGACTTACTCTCAANACTAGATTTCATGTTGCCTGTAGTATCCACTGAAGTTCCATGAGCAGTACCATAATGGCTTATCAACTTGCCTATAGATTATGTCTGAAGCTTCTGAATGGCCCCTAGTGGCCAGTACTCAGCTAGGCACGAGTTGTGCTCAATCCCTGCCTATGGACTTACTCTCAACTCTTGAGCTTCCTATAAAGACAAATACTATGATGGCTCCATTTGGCTCTAAAAGGAGCTGGAAGAAATTTCTTGTGATGTTTGCTGTTTAACGTTTCTTTTTCTCCCAGGGCATCCCTGTCAATTAGTGAACATACTCAAGCACCATTTTTGACAGGTATTTTTCAACACATTAAAAAATATGAAACATGACAATGGAGAGCAGCCTTGCCATGCAGGAAGAGTGAGGCCACAGTCTAGTATGGGAGGGGAATTTCTACAAACATAAGTATATCAATAGAGCGAGTCAGGGCGAGCAGACTCAAGGCAACTGTCTGAGGCAGATGTGGTTAGAATGTGGAGACAATTCTCTGCTCCCTGCAAGTTTTCCAGGAAAAATACAGCTCTGAAATCCACAGTCCTTCTCCATCCATGTAGTTTTGCAGATTTGAAGAGAACACCAGAGGAGACCTGGCAACTAATTTACACACAGTAGTTCTTACTCAGCTCACTCTGTGTATGTGTGGAGTTTTCCTAAAAAGGTTCAGACCTACCAGCTGGGGACTTATGCTGCCTTCTTTGTACTTGCCCTTCAAGAGAGCAGCATAGAAGGCTGGCACCCCAGAGATTTTCTTAGCATACCCCACAGAACTCAGCTGACCCTGGCCCCATGGACGGTCCTTAGTGCTAGAGAACTTACTGAAGCCCTCCTGACCTCTCCTGCAAAGTGCATTTCATTACTAGCTGGAAGGGAAACAAAAATGAAATCACAAGGAAAATAAAGTTGGGAGAAAAAAGGACAGTCCTTACAGAGATAATAGGATTCTTTTTTCTCTCTCTTTTTAATATCCTTGGTAGTAGAACCTGCCAAGAGAAAATGATTCTAGATGAAAAAAATTCAAATTATAATTACTGAAAACAAAGAGAAAATAATTTAGGTACTCTACCTATGTCAGTGACAGATAGTTCTTCAGTCACTCAGTTAAGAAATGGATCCTCCAAGCCCCTATTGATGTAGATGAACAGTAAGTGCTCACAGAGACCCAAAGTTAGAGCATGGGTGACCCAGAAAAGACCCACCTCAAGAAAAAAACATGTGAGGCATGGCAAGAAATGGGTTTTAAAGTCTAAGCTTTTTTAAATTCTCCTTTTCTCATTACAAAGAAAATGCTTCTTCATTACAGAAAATTTGGCCACTATTAACTTGAGAAATCCTGTATGCAGGTCAGGAAGCAACAGTTAGAACTGGACATGGAACAACAGACTGGTTCCAAATCGGGAAAGGAGTCCGTCAAGGCTGCATATTGTCACCCTGCTTATTTAACTTCTATGCAGAGTACATCATGAGAAACGCTGGGCTGGATGAAGCACAAGCTGGAATCAAGATTGCTTGGAGAAATATCAATAACCTCAGATATGCAAATAACACCACCCTTATGGCAGAAAGCAAAGAAGAACTAAAGAGCCTCTGACGAAAGTGAAGAAGACAGTGAAAACACTGGCTTAAAACTCAACATTCAGAAAACTAGGCTCATGGCATCTGGCCCCATCACTTCATGGCAGATAGATGGGGAAAGAGTGGAAATAGTAGGGGCTGTTTTGGGGGGCTCCAAAATCACTGCAGATGGTGACTGCAGCCATGAAATTAAGACACTTGCTCCTTGGAAGAAAAGTTATGGCCAACCTAGACAGCATATTAAAAAGCAGAGACATTCCTGTGCCAACAAAAGTCCATCTAATCAAAACTATGGTTTTTCCAGCAGTTATGTATGGATGTGAGAGTTGGATTATAAAGCTGAACACCAAAGAATTGATGCTTTTGCACTATGGTGTTGGAAGAGACTTCTGAGAGTCCCTTGAACTGCAAGGAGATCCAACCAGTCCATCCTAAAGGAAATCAGTCCTGAATTTTCATTGGAAGGACTGATGTTGAAGCTGAAACTCCAAATCTTTGGCCACCTCATGCGAAGAACTGACTCATTTGAAAAGACTCTGATGCTGGGAAAAATTGAAAGCAAGAGGAGAAAGGGACAACAGAGGATGAGATGATTGGATGGTATCACTGACTCAATGGACATGAGTTTGAGTAAACTCCGGGAGTTGGTGATGGATAGGGAGACCTGGCATGCTGCAGTCCATGGGGTCACAAAGAGTCAGACACGACTGAGCGACTGAACTTAACTGATATGCATAAACAAAAGAAAAACTTTTCTTTTAGATTCTTATCGCCTGAAAGGGACTCAAATTTAAATTATCTTATACTAGGTATTTAGATGTGTTATATACACCACCCCATTCTTCTTGTATAACTGCTCAGTTTATGACATTATGGGCCAGAGAGGTTAATTAATCTACCTGAGGTCACATAGCTGTTAAGTGGCAGGTAAGAAAATGAATGCATTTGTGTTAAATTTTAAGCTGTTTTATAGACTCTTCCTTCCATTCTCAAATACCAAGAAATAAACGCTCCTTCAAAAGCTGTGACAATCCTCACACATTGGATGAACTCCACCTTAAACCTGCTGAGGAAGATACAATGCATTTTCCTTGGTCGCCAGGTTCTCTGCCACCCAGGGACTCCCCAGGAAACAGCAATGGTGTAACAAAGACCTGGTGATGGCCAGCAGTGATCCCACTCTCACGGTCACCTTCACTGCCAGCATCACCAGAACAGCGGGCTAGAGTCAGGGTACAGGGTGGCAGGGGCTGACTTTTCCTCTATCAGAGTTACATGTCCCAGCAGCCACTGGGCTCTGATGGGTTCAGTGGTGCCCAGAACCTGGCTCAGAAGCAGGGGACAAAGAGGACCTCTTTGGAGACACTCCCAATAAGCTGTCCTTACAGATTTGCTCCAGGTGATTTTCCAGCTCCGACCAGGTCAAAGTGGCTTCTTTTATGTTTTACTTTTGTCTCAATCAGTATCTTCTTCTTTAGTGGAAGAGTCTGTACAGAGGGAACCAATCATTTCCATATATTCTAAATTACCACCTACTTATTACCAATTAACTAAATTACACTCACAAATCCAAACAAAGTCTGCTCCTCCGCAAGTCAAAAACCACCATTTCAAAGCACTGCTCGAGAACCACCAAACCTGCTACCAGGACTTCTTGACTCGGAGGAAACTTGCCATTACTTCCTGCACATGTATAAAAGTCCCCCAGGTGATGTTCTGGTATTGCCCTGTGACACCTGGGTACTGGCTCCCATTTTCTTTGAAGACAAAACTATAAGAGAATAAGAGTAGAGTGGTGGGATCCTCAAGCCCATTCCTACATGGGGAGATTTGCTAGAAGGACTCATGGATCTCACCATATGGTTTCATTGATGGCAGTGATTTTATTACAGGCTTCCCAGGTAGCTTAGTGGTAAGGAATCTGCCTGCCAATGCAGGAGACACAGGTTCAACTCCTGGGTCAGGAAGATCCCCTGGCAGAGGAAATGGAAACCCACTCCTATATTCTTGCCTGGAAAACTACATGGACATGGAGCCTGGAGGACTATAGTCCATGGGGTCGCAAAGAGTTGGACAGGAGTGAGCTATTGAGCACATGATTTATTACAGGGATGTACAAAGGACATGCAGTCAAATAGAAGGGGAAAAGACACACTGTCTGGAGGAATTAATGCAAAAGCTTCCTTCTGCTCTTTCCCTCCCAGGAGGGGTCACACAGAGCCCAGTCTACACTCAGCAACACAATACAGCAACACATGTGCCCTCTTTTGCCTGGGAAAGCTAATTAGGTATCTGTTGGCCAAGATTTGTATTGAGGACAAGTCACAAGGGTTCCCTCTGCCTAACAGATACTAAAATTCTAGACTCCCATAAGGAAAACAGGGGTTTAGCATAAGCTACCTTGTTTACACAAATAGTTTAGACACAGTAAATCCTCAACAGGTAGAGACAGTAGGATCCCTCCTAAAATCTAAGTTCCCAGACATTAACCAAGGACCCACGTGCAAGCAGGCCTGTCCAAGGATGGCAGCAGCAGGTCTGCTGTGTTCAACTTTTTTTGCACAATTGAACACCCAAAGCCTTGTCTACATATATGTCATCTCATCCAAGAAGAGGAAAATCAACCCAACTGATGATATGGTGCTGGGTATGTCACTCCCGTCTCACGACTGAGCAGAGTATGCACTCAGGCATGTCCAACTCTTTTGTGACCCTGTGGACTGTAGCCCACCAGGCTAATCTGTCCATGGAATTCTCCAGACAAGAATACTGGAGTGGGTTGCCATTTTGTACTCTAGGGGATCTCCCTGACCCAGGGATCAAACCCACGTCTCTTGCATCTCCTGCATTGGTAGGTGGATTCTTTACCGCTGCGCCACCTGGGAAGCCCCTGTCACTCCTCATAGATGTGCTCAAATAACACTTCTGCAGCTTTCTGATCACTGCTTCAGTAAAAGAACTAGGGGATTTTCTTTCTTTTTAAAAATTTAACATCTGTCTCACCAGCTAGAATCTGGGCTGGTCTGAATTCCTTTGGCTAACAGAATGTGGCAGAAGTAACACTGTATGGGCTCCAGAGCCTAGGATCCAATGGGTTTTCCAGGTGGTGCTAGTGATAAAGAACCCACCTGGTAAAGCAGGAGATGTAAGAGAGTTCAGTCTCTGGGTTGGAAAGATACCCTGGAGGAGGAAATAGCAACCCACTCCAGTATTCTTGCTTAGAGAATCCCTTGGACTCAGGAGCCTGGTGGGCGAGCAATTTCTACCTTCACTGCCTCTAAATGCTGCCAACATAGGAAGCTGGTCCAGCCTTTTGGTATAGGAGAGCAAAGGTGCCCAGGATGCTGCCAGCATCCACTTCCAGACATGTAAGTGAGCCCAGTTGGGACCTTCCACCCCTACTCCTCATGCAGCTGGATGAGGGAGCCTTCAGAAAACCTGCAGAGGAAATAACTAACTAACAATCCACATGATCATGAGGAACAAGAAATCACTGCCATTTCAAGGTAGTAAATTTTGAAGTGGCTTGTTATGTATCAACAAATAACTGATATGTAAAAGTGGGACTTGTGTTTCTTCTGAGTCTCTGCACTCATGCAAAGCTCCTTTTATCCACTGAGTTTAACCTTCCAAAGTAAATCTTTCTCCATCTCTTTTTACATCTCTGTCTCTATCTTTCTCTGTCCACTTTCCTGATTCTAGACCAAAATTGATGCCTAAACTCGGTAAAGACAACAAGCCCCTCCTTGGCAGGGTGCATCTAGACCAAAATTGATGCCTAAACTCGGTAAAGACAACAAGCCCCTCCTTGGCAGGGTGCAAAGGAGACTGGGGGCAGGAGGAAGATATCAGAGAAGACAAAGAAAACATATACCCTCTTTGCAAGACAGTATTCATGAACCTTGTGACTGTCACCAAAGGAAAGAAGAAGAAAACTGATGGCCCTCTGGGGACCTTGGACCACCCTCATAATAAAAGAGGCAGTGGTGGTGGTTTAGTGTTTAAGCCGTGTCCATCTCTTGCGATTCCATGGACTAAAGCACACCAGGCTCCTCTGTCCATGGGACTTTCCTGGTGGGAATACTGGAGTGGGTAGCCATTTCCTTCTCCAGGAGATCTTCCAGACTCAGGGATGGAACCCATGTGAACTCACGTTTCCTACACTGCAGGCAAATTCTTTAGCACTGTGCCACTTGGGAAGCCCATGATAAAACAGAATTCTCTCCAAATTTAAAAAAAAAAAAAAAAAGCCCTGCCTTTTCCCAGCTGCCTTGCACAAGGGAACTCAAGTGTCCTTCTGATGGCCTTCTCATGTCTCTTTCTTCCTTCAGCGCTCTCAACACCAGCCATAGTTACCTTTCTATTCATTTACTTGCCCATTTTCTGCCACTGGCTACCTCACCATGGGTGGTAAGCCTCAGCTCCTGACAGGTTTAAGCTGTCTTGTTCTTGCATGGATTGCATCACCTGGAACAGTGCCTAGTACACAGCAGAGCCTCTTGACTGAAACAGATAAACAGATGAACTTACAAATAAATGACTATAACTAACTATAGCCCTGGAGACAAAGTATGGAGAAAAAGTTGAAAAGAACAGAATATTACTATTATTATTCCCTTAATACAACTAAACTTATAAACTGAATCCAAGTAAAGATAAGAATAGCATTAGTATTAACACAGCACACTTCAGGCACTGTTCTAAAAGCTCTACATATATTAACTTTTACTCCTTACAACAACCTTCTAAGGTAAGTAGTCTTATTACAACCGTCTCCATTTCACAAATAAGAAAACCAAGGCACAGAGAGGGGAAGTGATCTGCTTAATGCAACTCAGCTGGTATGGCCAAGCCTGAGCCTGAGCACAGGGTGTCTGTCTTAGAGTCTATTAACCACCATATCAGCCTCTTAAAAGATGAGCCAAAAGCACAAGAGTACTGAAACAAAAACAGAAAAACACGAAGAGGGAAATGCTGCAGAAAACAGAGGGGCTAGGAGAGAGGGGAGGCAGTTTTTGTCACTGGGATGTGAAATTTAAAATTTAGGCTCAGTATTAGATGCTTTCTCTTACTAAACAGTCCTCTTTATCAAACAGACCAAGTGCAGTTCCTGTTCACTGCTGAGTTTAGGTTTCAGCTTTGAGCCATCCAATCACACCTTCCTGTAGGAACCAGGGGCCACCCCACTCCCTGCTAATATGAAGACTGCCTTCCACAGCCCCAGGCTAGTCCCTGGGCTCCTGAGGGTAGCCCCTGTGTGGCCCTGAGTGCAGTGCAATGTCCTCTTCCCGAGACAGTGAGTACATGTGACCATAAACTGTTGTTCAGCTCACCTGTCCAGTGTCAGTGTGTTTGGCCATCCTCATAACCCTTGTGTGGGAGCAAGTCCCTCCCCAAAGGGATGAGTAGGAGATAACTAAAAGAGTAATTAGGAAGAATTAGAGAAAGAAATGGGAGATGAATCTATGATGATCTTACTGCCTGGAACTTGTCCCCAGCCAGCCTGAATGTAGTTTGTACTATAGGTGGCCCACTAACAAAGGAAGTGCTAGGAAAAAATCCCAGAGCCCTGCTAACGTGTGCAGGGCTCCCACCAATATGGCTCTGGTCATTCCAATCCCTGGACCCATGTCAAGGTAAATATAACCAGGGCAATGGAGAGCTTGGGCACAAGGCACTTAATGGACATTTGTTGAATTAATACAATAAAACACTTTAATATTATGGTTAGTAATTACTTGTGATTAAGCTCTTTGCAAATATTTTACTGCCACAAAAGTGGTTATGGGGGAAATTACTTACAACAAAGAGCTATGTAAAAACAGCAAGAAATAAAATTGAAGGTGTAATATAATTTTCGTTAGATTTTTTAAAAAGCTAAATGTATAAGGAAAATGACCAGAAGGACATAGATCCAAATGACTGTAACAGTAGGGTTCACAGGCTGTGATTATTTTAAATGTTTCTTATTCTTTCTATTTTCCAAATCTGCTGAAATGTGACATGTCACTTTCAAAGCTGAAAATGTACCCAATAATATGTTAAAATAAGCTCCTCTTAGGCTGGAATTCATGTAAAAACTTTTTATAGAAGTACCTCCAGCAGGATGCTAGGCATTTAGCAAGTACTTAGGAAGTGTCTGCTGGCGAGAACACAGAGAAAGCGAGAATGCAGTGATGTACTATGGAAGCATTGTAAGGAGAGAGCCCAGAGTTAAGGGCTTTATATAGAGCTCTGTCAGAGGTACTTCTGAAGTACAAGCAAGCCACTTCATTTATCAGCATCTCATTTTCTTCATCTATACAATGAGAATAATGCCCAAGGGTCCTACATCATTATTCTAAGGCAAGGGTCATCAAAGGAGTCATGTGGTTTGGGATCTGTGTTGGCAGGATCAGCACTCATTCTGTTTCTTGTACATTCCACTTCTCATCCCCAAAGCCCACGGTCTCATATGCTCCATCCCCATCAGCTAGACTCGGGCCATGCTAATGAGTTCCAGGATGTCCATGGCAGCCTGCTTTGGCTTTGCTCACCTACCGACCTCAAATCTTAACTCAGACCAAGCCCCAGTTCAGATCTGCTGTACTACTCTGTAGTTATGCATTCTTTCCCACCTGGGGTTACAGTAATAGTTGCCTTATTGATATGAAATGAAATTTAAAAGATTATTATTTCAGCATTAGAGATGTTGAAAGTAAGGGAAAAAAATAAAAAGAGAATTTAAACTATGTTTTCAAATCCATCATGTTTTAGGCATTCTTTCCAAGAAACTGCAGATTAACCTTTCCTTCTTTTTTTTTTTTTTTTTTCTCATTTGAAGAAGCAATGGTTTATTCCACTGAGTCTCCAACTGGTTGAGGTCAAAGAGGTCACTCTGGTTTAGATTACCATTTTAGCTCCTCTAGCTCTTTATCAAGTGTGAACATCTCAGCTTGAGCACAGGCTCATTGATTGGTGTCAAATGCACACTTTCCAATCTGCTCCGAGGGCTCATATTTTTCCTAAAATAGTGTTTTGCCCTTCCATTCAGCCCAGCCCAGGCACCATGCCTTACTTCAGCAAGAGCTGACCTTCAGACACATCAGATCCAGAGGAAGTGTCCATTTGTGGCTTCTGGATTATCAAATGAAGGGCAAGAGTGGCAAAGGAGGTCGGGAGAAACTGCCCAAGAAATATACCACTTTGAACAAGTCCCTTCCTCCCCTGTGCCTGCTTCCTAAGAAAAAGCACAAGCATTGGACTAAATCTGAGCGTAGGGGTGGATATGGGGAGACATATTCCTTGGAGGTTTTAGCACATGGAGGACTTCTGTTTGATTTTCAAATTATTAATCTATAATCCTGGATTTTGAAATGCCTCTACTTAAGGACAGTACAGAGCCCCTGTGAGAATCACTGGCCTGGTGACCCTTTCACTTATAGGTCTGACCCTCTGGAATGTGACTATTGTTTATAGGATGAAGTCTGCAAGAACATCATCACATGATGACAAAGGCCTAGGGAGCATGGCTTTAAAAGGAGCACTAGCCTACCTACTCCTTCAGACACTAAAAGTTATTCCTGATAACACTGACGAGTATCATCTAAAATCAAGGAGAATAATTACTCATAGTTTTTTAACAGTGGCAGTGTCTGTAAAATCTTCACAAAATTTTCACATTAATAAAATCTTCATGAACATGTATATAGCATATATAACACATGCCAAATACACAGCTACCTAATTCAGTAGGAGGGAAGCCCAGGAACAAAATACACAAACTTAGAATTCATGAGGCACAATGAAAGTGTTTCAAATACCATAGCAAACCATAACAATAAGGGAATAATCCATAAACACGATGTTGCATCTATCTTGTGCTAGTAGTACTACAAAGGGCGTAGAACATTCATGCCCCATATTATGCCCTCAGATGTTGACTATTTAGTTAACAAAGTGTATACACATATAAAAAGATAGCACAATACAAGGCAGTAGATGATATGCCCACTATGGACTATCAGCACAGTGGGGATTCAGAGACAGGTCAGGGTAAAACAGTCTGCAAACAAAGAATCTGATCTCACTCAGACCCAGAGAGGGCTAGAAAGGGAGAAGAAAACAGTAGCTTCCTGGGGAACCAGTGTGGGAAAACAGACCCTTTATATAAACAGAGAAAGAGATTGCTCAAAAAGGGCTGAGGTCATCCCCTTTGAACGTGATGCACAGTTAGCATCCATTCTTTCCTTTTCAACAATAATCCTGAACCAAGACCTAAACACAAATTCTACCTTTGATGAGCCCAGGAGACATAGAATATGAACATAAAAGAATGGAGGGCTGGAGAAGAGAGATGGTACCCCTACGCTGCCATCTCAAAGGGAGCACAAAAGATACCCGTTAAGATGAGGAGCACAGTGAGAGGTATAGAATCACAATCCCTCATTTTGAACAACACAATGGAAACGGGTTGCGAAGTGCTGTCAGCTTGAACCTTTCTGGATCAGGTTTTGTTTCTAGAAGCAGATGAGGCTAGGCGGAATAAGGAGCCACACAGACATGTCATTGTATGCAAAAAGCAGTCATTCTGCACGATGAGAGGAGAGAGAATTGGCACTGTGAACAGATTCACTGGTCTTCATTGGCTAGACAGAAGTGAAAGCTCAGTGGAGCTTTCACAACACAAAACCCTGGAATGAAGGAAAATTCCTCCTTGAACACCAATTTCTTCTTTATACAAACCTACAAATTTTATAAATAGCTGTTCTGGGGGAAAATGTTTACCTAATTCAAAACCAAGTAATCAAAAAAAGACTAGTACAGGCTCTATAAAAATATTACAAGGAAAATAAGGAAAGGAACAAGAAAAATAATAGCAAAAGAGAATTTTTTGGACCTGCCATGCATCTGCACGTGTGCTTAGTTGTGTCTGACTTTTTATGACCCGATAGACTGTAGCCTGCGAGGCCTCTGTGTCCATGGAATTTTTCAGGCAAGAAGACTAGAGTGGGTGGCCATTTCCCACTCCAATCTGCCAGGGAGCAGATACAAAAACAAACATGGCTAAGTACTTTGCCATGAAGTTTTAAAAACATAATGAAGCAAACACACACATCCACACAATCAAGCAGATACCTAGGAATTCATGGGAAATGTTGTAAACAAGAATTTGAAGCATAAGCCAGGAGAAATCTGGAAAGAAGTGAAATTTCAAAAAAAAAAAAAAAGAAAGAAAGGAAAACCATTATAGAAATACAAAGTTGAAAACAGAACAATGGAAACAAGACATTCCTAAGAATACAAAAAAGAATAGAAAGGAAAGGACAATGACAGGAAGAATGGAGGAAAAAAATAAAAAAGTAAGTCGGATACTTAGTAAGGAAATAAATGAAGAGTTTAAAGGGATTTAAGAGGAAATGACAGAGACGATGATTGGCAAAGGACATAAAAGATTATTTGAAGATATCATTCAATAAATCATCCTAGAAATAGAAGACTTAGATATATTGAAGGTCACAGAGTACCCAGGAAAAAGTTGAAAAACATGATCTGGTATATTTGTAAGACTTCAAAGACAAAGAATCTTTGGGCAGCCAGGTACCTCTCACATATGATGAAGGTAAAATGAAATTGACCTCAAACATCAACACTGTGTCATTTTCTATTAGAATACAGCAGGAGAATACCTTTGCAGTTAGTCCACAGGAAACAAATTGTCACTCAAGAGTTTTATACCCAGAAAACTATCCTTCACTGTAGTGGTAATAAACCAAAATTTTTGAACGTGCAAGAATTTAAGGCATTTTGTTTCCCATGAGCCTATCCTGAAGAAACTATCAGAGGAGGTGCTTTGCAGCCTCCCAAGAAATGAATGGAAAACAATAACAAAGGCCTAGGAAAGAACATGGCATGCATGCTTACTTGTGTCCGACTCTTTGCAACCCTATGAACTGTAGCCTACCAGGCTTCTCTGTCCATGGGATTTTCCAGGCAAGAATACTGGAGTGGGTTGCCATTTTCTCCTCCAGGGGATCTTTCAGGCCTAGGGATGAAACTCAAGTCTCCTGGGTCTCCTGCATTGGCAGGCAGAGTCTTTACCACTGAGTCACCTGGAAAACCCAGGAAAGAACAGCAAATTTACTTAAATGTAGAAGTAAGAATAAAACAAGTTGGGATTTATGATTTAAAACCAGGCTGTAAACGTAAATCTATCAATGCAATCCCTGGCAGGGTAAATCTGATATAACTCACAGAGGAGGAAGGAAGAAGAAGCTACATATTCATTATCTTTTAGAGCTGGGAGTAAAAGGATAACATTAAAAGCTGATAAACATTTATTAACAGTCAAAGGTAAATCCTAAGGAAGACAGTATAACCACTGCAGCAGAGTGGGGGTGGGCAGGAAAGAATACACTAAGTGAAAGTTAATCTAACAGCTTTCCTCCTCTTTTGCTGTCAAATCCATGTCATATAATAACCTCTCACCTTGCTACTTGCTGTCCCAGGTAGTAATCATTTATTCATTCAACAAACATTCATAATATTCTAAATACCTAATATGTGTCAGGGCTGAGAATAGGGAAGTGAGCAAAATGGACAAGGTTCCTGCCCTCGAGGAGCTTACAGATATTTAATGGAAGGAGACACATTATAAACAAATAGCTATGTAATCTAATGTCAACTAGCCATGGGCCCTGTGGAAAAAAATAAAGCTGAGTAGAGACAGAGAATAAGGGAGGGTGGTGGTAAGAAGGTATCAGAGGCCAGAAAGATAGGATGGGGAAGCCTTGTGCCTATCAAAGGGCAAAGCATGCCACAAAGATGGAACATCAAGGGCAAAGGTCCAGAGGCAGATAAGAACCCAGCCAACGCCAGAGCTGATCAGGCCCTGAATTTAGGTAGCTTGGCTTCTCTCCATAATTAGAGAGTGTCCAGTGTTCACGGCAGCACTGTTCACAATAACCAAGACATGGAAACAACCTAAATGTCCATCAACAGATAAATGAGTAAAGAAAGTGCGGTGTATACACACACACACACAATGGAATAGTACTTGCCCATAAAAAATAATAAAATGTCATTTGCAGTAACATGGATGGAGCTAGAGATTCTCATCCTAAGTGAGGTAAGACAGAAAGAAAAATTTATTATATGATACCACTTACATGTGGAACCTAAAACAAAAAAATAGATACAGATGAACTTATTTACAAAACAGAGTCACAGACTTTGGAAACAAACTTGTGGTTACCCAAGGGGGAAACATGGTGAGGAAGGACAAGTTAGGAGTTTGGGATTAATGTATATACACTATAATATATAAAATGGATCATCAACAAGGATCTACTGTACAGCTCAGGGAACTCTATCCAGCGTCCTATAATAACCTAAATGGGAAAAGAATCTGAAAGAGAATGGAGATACACCTGAAACTAACACATCATTG
Organism: Neotragus moschatus; assembly: GCA_006410615.1. Lineage (NCBI taxonomy): Eukaryota > Metazoa > Chordata > Mammalia > Artiodactyla > Bovidae > Neotragus > Neotragus moschatus. The sequence continues at coordinate 259,390 of SJYA01000287.1, read as the reverse complement.
TAAATCAGCTATAATCCAATATAAAATTAAAAATTAGATTAAAAAATAATAAATTAGGGAGTGTCTTACCTCCAGACGTTTGAGCCCTCCCATTCAGACATATGGACTTCCCAGGTAGTGCTAGCGGTAAAGAACCCGCCTGCCAATGCAGGAGATGTAAGAGACAGGAGTTCAGTCCCCAGGTTGGGAAGATCCCTTGGACGAAGGCATGACAACCCACTCTAGTATTCTTGCCTGGAGAATTCCATAGACAGAGGAGACTGACAGGCTATGGCCCATAGGTTTGCAAAGAGTTAGACACGACTGAAACGACTTAGCACACATGCACACACTCAGACACACACACAAACATACACATACAGTCCTCAGTGGCAATCTGCTCTCAGCCTGTCTCCCATACTTCCACAGCCCTACTCTGAGAAACAGCCTCTTGGTTCCCTTGTCTCAGCCCTCAGCCTCTCTGTTGAAGCTTCCTGGGACAGCTCATGATCTCACCAGCCCTTTTCCTTTGGCCTTTACCTTCAAGCGCTGGAAAAGGCTGGAATCTGATCAGAAAATCAGAGAAAACCAGACACTTCTGTCAAACAGAGTCAGCTTGTTAAGGAAAACCTAGACACCTTTCACCAAGTGGTTCCAGAGTATTTTATAAGCAAACTAAAAATAAAACCCTGCCGTCTGCTGGAGCTGTTTGAAGGCACTGAATTGGAGATCCCAATTAAAAGGAAATGGTTGACTGTTATTGATCTTAGTTGGCTCAGCTGGCTGCCAGAGGAGAGGAAAGAAGTTCAAACACAATGCACTTTTTCTTGTCTCTTCAGTGAGACTCTCAATTTGCCATCTATTCCCTAGACACCTACTTGCACTCTCCAGCCTGGCTGGGGCCAGAGGGTGTAGGCCAAGGAAGCCATGAGGAAAGAGGAAACAGTTTTGGAGAGGCTGCCAGGTGTGTGGCACTGTGCTAGCTTTTCTATACATGCTTTCCTGCTGAACTTTCACAAAATCCAGGCACAGGTGCTTACAGCATGCAGGTAAGAAAAACAGATGTGTAAAGGTCAACATATTAAAAAAATGTAAAAACCTCACTGCTGAGTTTTTATGACCAAATGCCAGTTACAAAGTGGGTGCCTGCAAGATGACCCCCATTTACTTTGGAATTTTGTGAAACACACCATAAGAGAATGAGAGCAAAAAAACAATGTTGATCAGAGGTGGAGGTTTTAGTAGGGATGGTTACAACGTAGGGATTAAAGAGCTCCATCTGGGGACTTTCCTAGGAATCCAGTGGCTAAGACTCTGCACTCCTAGTGCAGGGGGCCAGGTTTGATCCCTGGTCAGGGAACTAGACCCTGCATGTCACAGCCAAGACTCAGCGCAGACAAATTAAAAAAAAAAAAAGAATTCCATCCAGATACTGGTCTGATGCCTTTGATTCCAGCACATTCCTGCAATCTCAGCCAGAGGGGCCCCATCAGGACTCCTTAACCACTCTAGGGCCTGGGCCAAGACTGAAGAATACTGAAACTGATGAAGGGCAATGGGAGCCCTCACAGTTCTGAGCTGCTGCAGCCACCAGCTACAGGTTCACAGACCAAGTTCTGCCCCAGCGTTTGTCAGCCTGGGCCTTCTTTCTTTTCCAACTATCTGAGTCAGTCCAGCCACTTCCCCCTAAAGATTCTGAAGGGCCTCAATAGGATTATATCAGGGGATGCTGGAAGTTTTAGGGAGAGAAGAAAGGTAGGGGATATTGGGGATAAAGGAAAAGAAGTGAGACCACACTGGGCCTCTGAGAGAAGACAGAAAAGAACTCCAAGGTTCCTTTATATTCCAGGCAGAAAACAGACAGAAAAATGATAATGAATGCCAATTATCCAGGCCTGCTGAAAAACACTTTAAAAAAAAAAAAGAAGCATCAGCACTTCATTAAAACCACACTTGCTTTCAGTGCCACTGAGAAACAAAGATGAGGAGGAGTGAAGTGGTATATTTTTGAAATGAAAAAATAACCAAGAAGGGCTGATGAAAAGTCCTTGAACCCAAGATAACCAAATGGACATTCAAACAGCTCCATTAAGAAAGGGAGTGCAGGGGCCACACTTCTGTTGAGGGGGAAGGAGGTCTGCAGGAACCTTGTGTGTGAGAGTGACAGCTTTGGCTACAGTCACTGCCCACCTGCTAATACTCAGAAACTCAGTTGCTTATTTTGAGTGCTGCTGCTACTAAGTCGCTTCAGTCATGTCCAACTCTGTGCAACGCCATAGACGGCAGCCCATAAGGCTCCTCTGTCCCTGGGATTCTCCAGGCAAGAGCACTGGAGTGGGTTGCCATTTCCTTCTCCAACGCATGAAAGTGAAGTCGCTCAGTCATGTCCAGCTCTTACTACTCAGTGCTTAACTAGGACCGCAAGCAGAGGGTTTAATACCACCTGCAGTGGTATTTGAAAAGCTGTTGCTTGCAAACAGTCTGCAAGGGGCTTGCTGAGAGACATAAAGTTATCTGTTCCTGAAATTTGCTTCACCCCATATAACAAGGGCCTAGCCTCCCATTTCACCATGGAGGGCACCAAAACAGTGTCTGGGACTACATTGTCTGGACAGAAGAGGAGAAAAATCAATTTCAGATTTTTCAGGTGAGATTCTGCAACATGCTTAAAAGAAGGAATGATTCTCGCATATACTGAGCATGAAATGGGGGAAGCTCAGTGACCTGATGAAATAGCAAACAAAGTATCCTGAGATCCTGAAGCATTGTCATTGGGTGGGTCTCTGCATTAGTAAGGGCTTCCCTAGTGGCTCAGATGGTAACGAATCTGCGTGCAATGCAAAAGTGGGTTTGACCCCTGGGTCAGGAAGATCCCCAGGAGACTGGAGTGACTAACCACTCCAATATTCTCGCCTGGAAAATTTCATGGATAGAGGAGCCTGGTGAGCTAGAGTTTCCTTCTTCCACGTTAGTAAACATCCTCTAGGAGGATAAATGACAACAGAAAGCTGTGATACAGCAACAAGTGAAGATAGAAATTCACTGCATCACTATTGTAGCCAGCCTGGTGTCAGTTATGAGCAAGGACAGAAAGCCAGGGTACCATAGGCATGGGACAAGTCCCCTGGGTTTGCACCCAGCAACTTGTCAATAGATCACATCTCACTCATGAAGCCCATTTTCATGAACAGAAGGCTTTCTTTGCTAGTGCATGTGCCTAAGCAAAAATCCAGACTCCCAGATAAATGTTTAGGGACGACTTTCCCTGTCCTTTTGTTTCCCTGCCATCAGTTACCTCTTCCCTGGCTTACAAGTTGGGCTTCTCAAGTGGTGCAGTAGTAAAGAATTCACCTGCCAATGTAGGAGAGGCAAGAGACGCAGGTTCGATCTTTGTGTCAAAAAGATCCCCTGGAGAAGGAAATGGCACCCCACTCCAGTATTTTTGAATGGAGAATCCCATGGTCAGAGGAACCAGGCAGGTTACAGTCTATGGGGTCACAAAAGAGTCACTGAGACACAACTGAGCACTGCACTGGCTTACAAGTGAGATCCAAAGCTATCTATCCTACATATAGCTTACTGTCTACCTTAGCATGAATTTACTATTTCATTGTCATGGTTATTAGGACTTTACTGTTCCAGCAGACTCTTGCTAAGGCAAATAATTTGACTGTGCTTTAAAGGAACTTTCTGAAATATCCATCAACTCTTCTATAGAAATCAGTCATCAATAGACTGTTTATGCCCTAGAGTTCTTTGGAGCACTTGGATCAAAGATCTCTGCCTTGCTGTTTCCTCAAATCCGAAACAGTACCACCAGGATCCTTGCCCCACCTAATCAAGAACCCCACATTGAAAGACCTAGATCTGCCTTAGACCAAACTTCCAACTCTCAGCAAATTCCCCCTCTTTGACAACACCCAAGCTGCCAAGGTATTTTTCTTTCCTGCTGCACAAATAAGAAACTCAGCTTTGTCTTTTCAACAGACTGAGTTGTGTTGGTGGCATGTGGAGAGCTGGCATTCAACAAAAGGAATCAAAGGGTTAATAGATTTTCCAAAAAGCCAAGTCATACTCTTTTCACTGACCTTCTAGAGGTTTTTTTTTTTTCATGACATATTCTCTGATGACTCCAAATTTACAAAATTATATTGGAACGCATGCATTGTGCTCAGTTAAGGCTCTGAAAGATGTCTCCTGTCCTGAAGCAGCTTGCAGGCTGAAAGTGCAAGTGTTAGTTGCTCAGCTGTTGTCGACTCTTGGCGACCTCATGGACTGTATCCTGCTAGGCTTCTCTGTCCATAGGATTTTCCAGGCAAGAATACTGGAGTGGGTTGCCATTCCCTTCTGCAGGGGATCTTTCTGACCCAGAGATCAAACCCACATCTCCTGCATTGCAAGCAGACTCTTTACTGCCTGGGCCACTAGAGAAGCTAGGACAATGTTCAGTTAATTATTTTAATACAAGCCTTTTGAGAGAACTGTCAGCCTGAACTGCAGTCATACCAGCAGCTGAGGATCTCCATAAATAAGAAAGTGGGAGGCAGGCTTCGGCAAATATGACAGTCGAGTATGAAGGAAATATTTGAACAATTAAGAAAATTAAAATGGCACATGCAATAGTAAAGCCCCACAGAAAATGTCAGCCTGCTCTTTTGTGCCCCACTCAGATTTGTTTCCTGTTCCTGGAAAAACTTGCCACTTCTTGGTATTATAGAAGCTTACCTTTGTCTCTTAATAGCAACGAGGCCCTAGAACAACATGCTTTGTCCTTAAGTTTTTACCTTTGTACTGGCAGAATCTACTCTATCCAAGACCTCAGAGGTGCTCATAAACATTTAATGGACGACTAAGGACCAGAGAGCAGGTTGAAGTTACGCAACAGGCTGGCTACTCAGATTCTGCTGATAAACAATTTACCACCAGAGCTGCAAAATTCAGCATCTCCTTCAACCAGGCTGCACAGTACCATTTCAAGTATTCACCTTGTCTGCCCAACACCATCAAACACCCCTTGGGACTAGGATCAGTTCATCTCTTTTCTTACAAATGGAACATGTGTTCAGGCCCAATCATGTTGCTTCAATATCTCAGCACCTGCTCTGTACTAGAAAAACACCTGCTCCGCCAACATCCCCCTCCCTCCCGGGCCGCACCTCACCTGCCTCCCTCCTGGCTACTCCACTCTTCCTCCTCTGCCGCCATCCCACTTCTATTACTAGCTCCACTCTACTCCATCCCTCCCCTCTTCCATATCTGGCCCTCCCACTCCACCTTCCTCCCTGCTTCTCCAGTTTTACTTCCCTTTAAAATTGGCCTTGGCACCATCTCCTCCAGGAAAGCTTCCAAAACCCAGGTAGAAGCAACAGAATTCTTCTTGGGGAAGTTATGGCACCATGGGGCTATAAGCACCACAATACAAGGATGCTCACCCACTTTGCTCTTCCCTGTATCCTGAGTAAGGTGGTGACATCGCTCAGTCGTGTCCGACTCTTGTGGACTGTAGCCTACCAGGCTCCTCTGTCCATGGGATTCTCCAGGCAAGAATACTGGAGTGGGTTGCCATTTCCTTCTCCAGGGGATCTTCTCGACCCAGGGATCGAACCCAGGTCTTCTGCATTGGAGGCAGACACTTTAACCTCTGAGCCACCAGGGAAGCCCCACCTACCACCAACCAGTACAAAGCACACAACAGAAGCCCCACAGATCTGCTGAGTGAATGAGTGCTTCCATGACACCTCACCTTGACTCTGTTTTAGCATCTTTCGTTCTGAATTACAGCATCTGATTTGTGTATCTGTGTGCCTCTCCCATTACACTAGAAGAAAACAGAAGGTAAAGGCCACTGCTTAGTGGATTTGTGCCCCTGAGGCCCAGCACACACCCAGCAGAGGACACTCATCAGCGGATGAATGAAACAGAAGGTGACCATGGTATGTCAGCCCCGCTCTGGGTAACTGTTACAGATCCAATACATTGATGTACCACTCTAGTCTAGAGGTCTCTACACCAGTGGTCCCCAGTCTTTTTGGCACTAGCAACTGGTTTCGTGGAAGAGAATTTTTTTCATGGATGGCCAGGGGAGGGGGGATAGTTTCAGGATGATTCAAGCATATTACATTTATTGTGCATTTTATTTCTATTATTATTACATTGTGATATATAATTAAATAATTATACAACTCACTATAATGTAGAATCAGATATCCGGCATTAGATTCTCATAAGGAGTGTGCAACCTAGATCCCTTGCACGCACAGTTGACAGTAGGGTTTACGCTATGACAATCTAATGCCACTGCTGAACTGACAGGAGATGGAGCTCAGGTGTTCATGTGAGCGATGGGTAATAGCTGCAAATACAGATGAAGCTACTCACCAGCTGCTCACCTCCTCCTGGGCTGCTGCTGCTGCTAAGTCACTTCAGCCGTGTCTGACTCTGAGACCCCATAGACGGTAGCCCACCAGGCTTTTCGGTCTCTGGGATTCTCCAGGCAAGAATACTGGAGTGGATTGCCATTTACTTCCCCAATGCATGCATGCGTGCTAAGTCGCTTCAGTCATGTCTGACTCTGTGTGACCCAATGGACAGCAGCCCACCAGGCTCCTCTGTCCACAAGACTCTCCAGGCAAGAATACTGGAGTGGGTTGCCATTTCCTTCTCTGTTGCTGCTGTGCAGCCGGTTCTTAACCCCTGCTCTATACCAATGAAGAGAATTTTGAAAGTGTGATTTAACAATTAGCTTTAATCCACTAACTGTGCTTTCCCTATTATTTCGAGACTTTGCCCTCATGCCTCTCTGATGAGTCATAGCTCTGCACTCCGCCTTTCATCAGAACAGCCTCTCCCTCCCCTGCCTTGCTGTTCCTCCCCTGTGCTTTCCTGTGCTGATATCTGCCGCTGAATGAAGGTTTATGGTAGTGGGTACGCCAGATGGTCCCTGTCCCCTTCTAAGGCTCCCCTTGACCACTGACTTTCATCTTTTATCGGTACTGGGGGCCTGCCCTTGACCAGTTCAAATGCCAGCAGTGGCTACTTTCTAATCTAAAAGTTTCTAGAAGGCAGACCATCAGAGAGCAAACCTCATTTTCCCACAGGGTAAGTACTATATTGGAGAGTTACATTTCAAGATTGTTCTAGAAGAACAAAGTAGTGAAAAGTAAACCACAGATTTGACCAACAATTTGTCAGAGAAGCAAAGACACAACAATATATCTCTGTATGTGGATTAAAGGCCTCAGAAAACGATGAAAGAAAAGACCTGGAAAATAGGTCTAAACAGCCTATATACGTCAATTGTATGAAGGCTTTGAGAAATACTTCCTGCCGTATCAGTAAACAAGGATGTCACAGTCATCAGTGACTGCAGCCCTCCAACATGCGCTGATGAGCCTGAGCAAACTCAGAAAGGAAAAGAGTATCTGCCATCGAGCAGCCATCAGACTGAAGCCACTCCAGTGGTGAGCCTGAGGAAACTCAGGATGTGAAAACATAGGATACTGTCCCTAGACAGTTGAGCTACATGTCAAAGGAACGATTTCAGACAGCCCAGACTCTTGCATCTTCCCATACATAGAAAAGCACTAGATTCCTTAACTTGGCATATCTGGTTTCCTTTAATTAACAATCACCTTTTTATGTTCTAACTGACTGTGCTTTGTTGCAACATTTCTATATTACCTGGCTCCCCATCTTGCCTCCTGGGAGCAGTTCTCTCAGGGTTACCTGAGATTCTGTCTCCTGGGCTTAAGGTCCTAAAAATTCCCACCACATAAAACATGATTCTCACCTTTTGAGTTGTGAATATTTTTTAAGTCCACAGCTTCATACACCAAGGTTAAGTCAATTATATTATAAAATCTGATCTAATATAAACATGCTAACACCACTGTGGGCATTCATTAGTTAAACTTCTGATTACCAAATCAGTTTTCTTGCCAAGTTGAAATCAGCAGGAGTTTTAAGGAGTGATTTGGATGCCACAGGACTAATAAAAACTTGATGCTATCTAAGGAGTATAAGCTAGTTCCTTCATTTGCTCTCAAATTTCAATGTAACCAAAAAAGCACTTAAAATCATTCCACTATATTATGAAGATTCTAAAAATGGAAATTATGGAGAATATGTGAAAAAATATATATGACATAATACTGAAAAGGAAAAAGAAGAAAATATACACACATAATGACTGCAATAATGCAATTGTGTGTATGACTTTATATGTCACATTGAAAACAGTATATCAGGATGATGATTCATGAATGATTTTAAATGACTATTTTATCATGTTAGAAAATTTTAAGAGTGATACCTGATATGGAAATGGGCCTGGGTGGGAGAAAATACTTGCAAATGTTGCAGCCAACAAGGGATGAATCTCTAAAAAATGCAAATGGCTCATGCAGGTCAATATTAAAAAAAAAAAAGAAAGAAAGAAAACCAATCAACAAATGGGCACGAGAGCTTAACAGACATCAGTTCACTTCAGTTCAGTCGCTCAGTCGTGTCTGACTCTTTGTGACCCCATGAATTGCAGCCCACCAGGCTTTCCTGTCCATCACCAACTCCCGGAGTTCAATCAAACTCATGCCCATCAAGTCAGTGATGCCATCCAGCCATCTCATCCTTTGTCGTCCCCTTCTCCTCCTGCCCCCAATCCCTCCCAGCATCAAAGTCTTTTTCAATGAGTCAACTCTTCGCATGAGATGGCCAAAGTATTGGAGCTTCAGCTTTAGCATCATTCCACCCAAAGAAATCCCAGGGCTGATCTCCTTCAGAATGGACTGGTTGGATCTCCTTGCAGTCCAAGAACTCTCAAGAGTCTTCTCCAACGCCACAGTTCAAAGGCATCAATTCTTTGGCACTCAGCCTTTACAGTCCAACTCTCACATATATACATGACCACAGGAAAAACCATAGCCTTGACTACATGGACCTTTGTTGGAAAAGTGATGTCTCTGCTTTTCAATAAGCTATCTAGGTTGGTCATAACTTTTCTTCCAAGGAGTAAGCATCTTTTAATTTCATGGCTGCAGTCACCATCTGCAGTAATTTTGGAGCCCACAAAAATAAAGTCTGACACTGTTTCCCCATCTATTTCCCATGAAGTGATGGGACTGGATGCCATGATCGTTTTCTGAATGTTGAGCTTTATGTCAACCTTTTCACTCTCCTCTTTCACTTTCATCAAGAGGCT